>JAODAL010030222.1:0-50301 GCA_025379985.1 Phyllomedusa bahiana | reverse complement strand
GGCCCCGGGGGGGCGGGGGCACGGCCGGCAGGAGTGTGCTGCGGCGTTGCGGGTGTGCCTGCGACCCGACACGAGGGTCGCAGGGACACCCCTAACATGCTGCTTTGAAATGCAGCAACACTATGGGTCTTATTCTAAAAAATGTTGTTTCTAACATACATTTGTTCTTCACAATTGTCAAAAGTGGCTCAAGGGTCATGTTTTGAATTGTTGGGGGCATTTTGCTGTGACATGCAGCTATACTACAGGTCCTATTATAAAAAAATGTTGTTTCTAACAGACATTTGTTCTTCACAATTGTCAAAAGTGGCTCAAGGGTCATGCTTTGAATTTTTGGAGGCATTTTGCTGTGACATGCAGCTATACTACAGGTCCTATTATAAAAAATGTTGTTTCTAACAGACATTTGTTCTTCACAATTGTCAAGAGTGGCTCAAGGGTGATGGTGCTGTCAGAAACAGGAATAGGTAGGACACTGTTAATGGACACATATTGCAAAATGACTTGTTTTTGCAAGATCTTTAACATAGCTAGCAATCCCTGTATTGAGACAACCCATTTAATACAATTTAAAAAAGAGAAAAAAAGACATGGTGGGATTCCATCCTATTTTAAAAAATGTGTTTTCTAGAATTAAACTACTAAAAAACTTGCATGTACAAAATAGCTGGTAAAAAAATTCCTCTGAATTGTACAAGGGAAGTACAGAAAGACTTGACCAGATGTAGGTTATTCAGAGGACATAGAGGCTTAAAATTTTCTGGGGCTGGAGTCACTATGGGGTCGCATCATTTGATCTCCAGGGGAGTCTGTCCCTAATCACTGAAGAAGGATTTGGAGGAAAAATGAAACCATTGAATTGATTGGCTGAATCAGTCTCAGAAGCCAGGAGGGCAAATGTCTTCTCAACTAAGAAGTGTTTTGGGGATGATTAGGACATTTGTATTACTTATGGGGTGTGCGGACGAATTAACACATCTACACATGTAAAAAATACCTTTAAAAACTGCAGGGAGGGGTGTATGTTGTATGTTATCACACTTGAAAAAAAAGCAAAATGATAATAATGTAAAACTATAAATAAAACTTCCCTAAATAAATTCTGTAAACAAATGTCAGTTACCAAAAAATATACTAAATGACAGTCACTGTACAAAATAGCATAGTGCCACTTTGTGATCTGTGGATCAAACAGGTTTAAGAGTCATGCTGTGGCCCAGGACAGGTATGGTCAATGTCCAGTTCAACTAAAATGGTGGTTGAAAGACTCCTTTTTCCGGCACTTTTTAAATCTGGGGGTCATGCAGGTTTGGGGCTCATGCTGCGTTCCAGGACAGGGATAGTCTATGTCCAGTGAAACTAAAATGGTGGTTGAAAGACTCCTTTATCAGGCACTTTTTAAATGTGGGGGTCATGCAGGTTTGGGGCTCATGCTGTGGCCCAGGACAGGTATAGTCAATGTCTAGTGAAACTAAAATGGTGGTTGAAAGACTCCTATTTCCAGCACTTTTTAATATGTGGGTCATGCAGGTTTAATGGTCATACTGCGGTACAGGACAGATATAGTTAATGTCCAGTTCAACTAAAATGGTGGTTCAAAGACTCCTTTTCCCAGCACTTTTTAATTTGGGGGTCAAACAGGTTTAGGGGTCATGCTGTGGCCCAGGACAGGTATAGTCTATGTCCAGTGAAACTAAAATGGTGGTTGAAATACTCCTTTTTAAATGTGGGGGACATGCAGGTTTAATGGTCATACTGCGGTACAGGACAAATATAGTTAATGTCCAGTTCAACTAAAATGGTGGTTCAAGATCCTTTTCCCAGCACTTTTTAATTTGGGGGTCAAACAGGTTTAGAGGTCATGCTGTGGCCCAGGACAGGTATAGTCTATGTCCAGTGAAACTAAAATGGTGGTTGAAATACTCCTTTTTAAATGTGGGGGACATGCAGGTTTTGGGCTCATGCTGTGGCCCAGGACAGGTATAGTCTATGTCCAGTGAAACTAAAAGGGTGGTTGAAAGACTCCTATTTCCGGCACTTTTTAATCTGTCAGACAGGTTTAATGGTCATACTGCGGTACAGGACAGATATAGTTAATGTCCAGTTCAACTAAAATGGTGGTTCAAAGACTCCTTTTCCCGGCACTTTTTAATTTGGGGGTCAGACAGGTTTAATGGTCATACTGCGGTCCAGGACAGGTATAGTCAATGTCCAGTTCAACTAAAATGGTGGTTCAAAGACTCCTTTTCCTGGCACTTTTTAATTTGGGGGTCAGACAGGTTTAATGGTCATACTGCGGTCCAGGACAGGTATGGTTAATGTCCAGTTCAACTAAAATGGTGGTTGAAAGACTCCTGTTTCTTGCACTTTTTAATCTGTGGGTCAGACAGGTTTAATGGTCATACTGTGGTACAGAACAGGTATAGTCAATGTCCAGTTCAACTAAAATGGTGGTTGAAAGACTCCTTTTCCCAGCACTTTTTAATCTGTGGGTCAGACAGGTTTAATGGTCATACTGCGGTACAGGACAGATATAGTTAATGTCCAGTTCAACTAAAATGGTGGTTGAAAGACTCCTTTTTCTGGCACTTTTAAATCTGGGGGTCATGCAGGTTTGGGGCTCATGCTGCGTTCCAGGACAGGGATATTCAATGTCCAGTTCAAGTAAAATGATGGTTCAAATCATACTGCCTTCTGGCACTTTTTAATTTGTGGGTGATGCAGGTTTAAGGGTCATGCTGTGGTACAAGACAGGGATAGTGAATGGTGTGTGAGTTTTTTTCTGTGGCTTTTATAACCTAAGTGTGTTGCCTAAGATGTAGCACGTATCCATTTGACTGTTGTGGATGTTAATTCCAGCTTCTCCAGCCCTGTTTGGGTGTAAGAATGAAGGTGTTGTTGCTCTCCCATAGACTTTAATGGTCATCGGTGATAATCTATCATCGACCATCGAATATCTTATTGGTTATTGCCGTTATCGACCATCGACCCGATGACGATAGTCAACGTAATCGCTCAACACTAGTGTTTTTTCATTGCAAGCAAAGTAAATGAATATATTAATACCAAAGAAATAGTGATAGCAATCATTTTCAGGAAGAAACTGAGTATTATCTGACAGAATTGCCGGGGTGCCAATACTTTTGGCCACCACTGTATGTGCCAAAATTAGTTGACTACGATATTGTGTTCCTTAAAATAAACATTCGCTGGGGATAAAAACAAGCCTATCCTACTGGGCTACATCTGCTCTGTTATCCCCATAGGGTCTGCTGTGGTGTCGCGGTATCTGCCAGGGTACCTTTTTTTTTTCTTTTTTTTTTGTTACAGTACCACGACGGATACCACAAAAGTATGCAATAACCTCATGTGAACCCATGCTTACACTTTAAGGGCCTGTTGTCACTAAAACTTAGTCCTCGTTGTGCGGTATCCAAATTAACATAAGAATTTGTATGCGTTGAAGATTGACAGCTGACACCAGGCTGATTTTAGAAGCAAAATTCTTTATTTTGGTTAATACTGCAAGTTTTTATAGAGGTTGATCTGGATGAGGGGGATATTATAATATACAACACATCATCATCATTACTTCACACTTTTTATTATAATTTTCAATACAAGACAAATTGAAGGGACAAGAATCCACCAATGAGAGAGTTTGGTCAAATTACCTCTTGGGTCTATTGGAAATGTATGAAAACTGTCTAGCAGAAGGAATTTCTCTGTTTCCCATAGCAACCAATCAAAGCTCATCTTATTCTTTCAGGGCACTATATGAAATTAAAGCTGAGCTCTTATTGGTTGTTATGGGCAAAGACAGTCTTACAGCTAGACAGCTAGACCTTAGTTTGTATTTCAACCTTGTTAGTTGGAGTTCTTTATAGAGGCCCTTTTTATCTGCAGCCCCACATTTAGCATTAAACTCACATTTACCACATTATCTCTACATATTTTTTAAATGCATGCTGCAATTTGGTAAAATAAAAATATATATTTAAAAAAAAAGCTCAAAGAATATTTTTTTCTTCATCACCATATTTTATGCTTGCTCCTTATATTTTTTACTTGAATCCATGACATAGTATGGGAGACACAATTTGAAACTTCATCTAGGATCCTGTGTAAAAATCTCACATTACAAACAAATATTTGAATTTAATATTGTACCGGGGTCTCCACGGCATAGTATTGTAATTCATCATACCAAACGACACCACTAGCCAATAAAACATTTTAACCTTTGTTCTTAGGCCTAGAATGTAGTTCCCAAGCGCATCCCAATGGCAGCTGAAGACAAGAATTCTATTATTTGGCTTACAAAGGTGAACCTTGAATTTTGTACTTTGTCGAGTCAAACAGAACTCAAAATATTTTTTATATCTAAATCAAAACACAATGCTATTAAGATTAGATAAAAATGGATTCCAGAGTGTACACCCACTTCACAGTCCCTTGAGTTGTAGCAGGTGTCCTTTGTGAATCTTATTTGAGAGATGCAGTTCTGCTTCGGTAAAACCTTTTTAACCATTAGTGGCTGAAAATGTCAGTAAACGATGAATACAATAGCTATAAAAAAAGAAGTTAGTGGGAACATATTGTAATAACAACTCTGTCAAATTATTATATTCCATATCCATATTAAAACATCTTTATTTTGACAGGGATTTTCAGTAGAATTAACATGATTCAAACTGGATGAAAAAAAACTCTCACTTTAATAAAGCACCGCTATTCTTAGCAAGCATTAAAATACTGTACATGATGTTCTAGGCTGTGTAAATGAACTGTATTATGTGAGAACGGGACACTGAATAGTGCTTAAGACCAACTAAACTTTGCCTGTGATTTTGCAATGCATTTTTTGACTGCGGGGATTGTACATGTAGAACACATTTGGGACTTGTACAAGTCCAAAAAGCAAAATTCACATTGCAAAACCATGACGATTAATCGTAAAAGTATTTGTGGTTCTGCATTCGGGTATGTTCACACGGCGTGTTGGATTCGTTTTGGATCCAAAAAACACATTCAAATGTGCTGCATAAACCGCATCCAAAACGCATCCAACACGCAGGTACATATTTGGATGTGTTATGGCTTCAGCAGAAATGCACCCTATAGTTTTAAATAGGTCGTCTGCTGCGTCAAATGAATCAAGAATTGACATGTCTGGCCAAACTACTTAATAAGTGGATTATAATTAATATTCATCTTTACATTTCCTTAGTTTTATCTGATGTAAACATTTTCT
This sequence comes from Phyllomedusa bahiana, assembly GCA_025379985.1. Lineage (NCBI taxonomy): Eukaryota > Metazoa > Chordata > Amphibia > Anura > Hylidae > Phyllomedusa > Phyllomedusa bahiana. Next base: position 45,047 of record JAODAL010030222.1, on the reverse strand, counting down.
GGTTCAGTGATGATTTTTGTGTGGCTCAAAATGATCAGTTCTCTATAGCTGTATGAACCAAAAATGCATCTATTACTTCTTTTCTTGCTTCTTATGAAAAAAAGAAGACTGTTTCTGATGGCTGCAATACCCTCTGTATAATTTAAAATCATTACAGCAGCAACAAATGTACTTACTGATGAAAATTAATTTGGAAGTTTTGTGAAAAAAAAATATAGAACGGTTAACAATGGCATGTTAATATTTATTTGGCTAATTCTACTTAATTCCTGCTAATTTGATACATATTGTTCACTCCCTGATGATATAGTAATATTTAATTATATGAAGTTCGGTCTTACAAGAACACTAAACATAAAAAATACCCTAAAAAAAAACAGCAGTTCTTTCCCTAATCCCCTTTTTAATCTAATTGTTAGACTATAACAAATAAAACTGAACTACATAAGGAAATCTTATTTTTGTTTGCCATTTGCTGGGACATTGACCCCTTTAATTCTTTATCACAGTTTTATGTGTGACTGTAAGGCTACGGCCACATGGCAGAGGGTAAAATACTGGTCGGATTCTAGCTAGAATCTGATCAGTATTTTACACTTGGTTTTCCTTTTTTCGCCCGTTTTTGTCACTGCTTTTTGCTGAGATTTTCAGATTTTGGCCATCCCATTCAATTGAACAGTACTATAAGTCACCATTTTCCGGTGGGTTATAAACATGTTCTAACTTTTTTTCAAAACTGTCGGTTTTGAAATCTGACCTCAGAAAATCCGAGCTGTGTAGAATTCAGTTTGGATTTTCGATTGAGGTCTAAGGAGATTATTATACAGTCGGATTTTTGCGGATTCTAAATATTGAATCTGCTTAAAAATCCATCTGTAAATCAGTCCCTTGTAGACGTAGCCTGAGACAACTGGCTTCAGAAGGAGTCTTTCCTTAGTGCATTTTCTGAAATAGTAGATAAAATCTGCCCTTTGGAAATCAAACTTCACTACTTGAATAACCACCAAATCTTAGTTGTGTGGCTGCCTAGAATAGAAGTTCTATGAGAACTTTGTTGCAGAAAATCCTATAAATCCCCTTTCTATTTGTACTTATTTCCAGGTTTATTGTTGCATTTAATGTTGCCCCCAAAAAAGAAAATAAAAATATAACAATTTTTATAATATGTTCACTATGTGACCAGAAAAGATTAACGGCAAAAGTAAATAATGTGATGTCTTATAATAAGAAAATAAGATATTATTAACCTGAAATGTTTTTCCTTTTTTTTTTTTTTTTTTTTTTTGAGAAAGTTAACAGAAGTTTTATGTCTGGAAGAAAAAACAAATGTTTCTTTACAATGTAAATTTATTGTAATGTAACTACAATTCAATTGTTTGTATCTGGCTATAAGAAGCTTTAGACGATTTCACAAATAAAATTCAAAAGAAAACCAGATTCCAATTCTCACTAGCCCAATATTTTAAATGCAAAGAGACAAATTTATCAATACTGTCTAACTCTCTGACAGTGTAATGATAGACTAGACAGTCTTACAATGTGCTACATTTATTATAGTGTTAATAAATCTGGCAAAGGTTTACATCATCCAGTCTAGCTTTACACCTTTTATAACCTGGCTTACTTTATGCCACTAACTGCGAAAACATTTTGTCACATTTTATTGATGCATGACGTTGCACACTAGACCACGCCTAACATCATACCTTTTTCACCAAGGCCACATCCATTATCTTGAATGTGGTGCAAAAATGTCTAGAAACTCTAAAGCACATAATAAATGTGGAGTAAAGCTTGTACCCAGTATTTTTTCCACAAATTATGCCATAATTCTGGTGCAACAGCCATGATAAATGTTCCTCAAAGTGTTTAGGTTGCCTAAACAAGCAAAAAAATAAAGTATAACGGGTGTATACTGTTTATCAAAATTCTTTGCCTTCTGCTGCATCAGAATGTATTGACTGAAAATCATCCCATATGCGGAGCAACAAAATAAAACACAGAAACGTAAAATACAAGATCATCAATTAATATTAAAGGGGTTGTATCATTTCATTAAATGGCCTCCAGAATAAGGGGACAGTGAAAACAAGTAACTTTGCAATTAGATGTCATTAGCAAAGCTGTCTTGTTATCACAGTATTCCTTATCTTCTGTTTCTGTTTACACTGATAGCCAGTGTCGGTCAGATCCCTCCTCCTTGCATTTCACTTGCTGAGAGCTCATTTACATTCTGTTCTGTCCCCGGTTGTATTCACAGGAGCGAGCATTCCTGTCTCTCTCACTCAAAATAAGGGACCGGCACATTTTCACTCTGCACAGTCAGAAGGAACAGAATAACATTGCAGGGCTTCTACAATCAGGAAACAGCACAATTGTGTGTTGATCCCTTCCTAACTCAGATTAGTGGGCCGTAGCAATTTCTCTCTGCACACCCAGCAGAAACAGACTGCAGCAGATTCTACAGTCAGAAAACATAACAGTTGTTTCTCGGTGCCTAACTCTCCTGCATAGAAGGGAGAACTGTGCCGTTCATAGGAACACTGGATTCAAATGTAACAAATCTCCAGCTGTGAGAGGAAACGAGATCAGTGCTCAGTCTAGATTGAAAGCAGCCTGTGGTATGTATACAGCTCTTATAAATGAGACTGCAGGGAGAGACACAGTGACATGTGCACTCAGAGAGGGGGGGGGGGGAGTCTCGGGAGCCAGCATGAACAGTGAAGGGGGGATGATGTCACTCAGCTGGGAGGGGAAGAAACGCCCCTGCATTTCTAGAGTTGAGAAGCTGAGAGCAGTATGAGTCAGTCGAACTAAAGATGCGATACATCCCCTTTAAGTTTATAACTAATAGCAAAAATAAACAAGCAATGTATAAATATTGCTTTCCGTTAAAATTTTATTTTATATATTTCTCCTTGCTTGCAGAGATTTGGTCCAAAACTTTTTAGTGTATAAGTTTCAGGGTATAAAAAAACATGTCACAAGTTTAGTCATACCACTATGGCAGCAAGGCAGGAGGAGGATTGGCAGGGTGCACTGTAGAGTGAAAGAATTGTCAGGAAGACCAGATGAAGGGAGGAAGCAACAATTTGATTATAACAGTGAATTACTATTTCCCAATGATCTGGTCCCAATGAAGGAAGGAGAAATCTAAATTACAAATGACAAATACAATTGTTCAAACAATGCCTGTCGCCACAAATTGCAAGCATCACCCTCTGTAATAAGTTATTATCAATGCAGGAATAATCTCTGTAAGAGAAATCTGGATATACTAAACACTAGCAAAGCCCATCTGTTAGATTCAATTGCCTTAGACATTTTAAGACCAAACCATGTGGAAAAATCTTAAAGGGGTATTCCCATAACATGTAGGCAAGGTGAATGTAGATGATTACATTTTGTGTCATTTCAAACTTAGAGCAGATCTTATCTCCTGCTTGTTTACAGATTTCCTAGGCTGCCAACCCCCTCACTCTGCTCCAGCAGCCCTTGCTGGGATGGTGACATCATTGCCTGCTGTGTCTTATCATCAGCACAGGAGCTTGTTTATCTTTCTTACTCACAAACTTTAAAGCTTTAGAGTTCAAAAGTCATGTGCCCTACTGCTCCTGCTGTTATAACCCTTCCATCACCAATGTCCCTCTAACAGGCTGAGCTAAGAATAGCAGAGCTGAAAGTCACTGCTGTAGAACTTCATAGGAAGTGGGAGCCTGAAGTTGGTTGTAAAAAGCAAGCTCTGTGAAAAAGCCAGATGGGAAAATCCTTTTAAAGGGATTTAGGGACCGTAAAAATAATCAACTTAGTAATTCATTTTTTTATTATCCAAAATGCAATAGTTTAGCAGACTTTTTGTACTTTCTGCCTCCATAATGCATTTCTGACTGGCATAGTAAGGTACCCATCCCTCTTCAGCGGTATTGGTTGCCAGCGCTACATCGTCATCTTTGTATATCTAATGGTCGGAATCATGGGAGCATGCATTCTAGAACATGCTCTGTACTCCCCTTTATGATCATCATATGCCTTACTCCTCCCCAGCTTGTGAAATGATTCAGGGCATGTGCAGTAGCCCTGAATCATTTCTCAGCATCAGCATTATGTAGCCATGGAATCCACCGGTCCCTTGATTGGCTGTTTAAACACTATATTATAGATCATGGCAGGGAGCTCTTATTTCCCTGCTGTGATTTATAATCATTTTTACACAGGTTTGTGGATTCTCTTCATGAACAAATTGGCAGTATAGCTCTCTAATTCTCCGGTCAGCTCCTTCATTAGGAGACTACAGGAGAATTAGCTAATCAGAGAGTCACCTCAAGAGAGCTATACAGTTGATCTTATCAGGTAGAAGATAAGAAAAGATTACTCAGACAGCATTGTAGGGAAGGGGACCAGAATGGACAGTGACCACAGTATATGGACTGTGAGACAGGAACTGATTGTGACAGATTTATTCAAAGCTGTATGTCATTTCTCCTTTCAAAATCAAAAAAAGCTTTTGTACTATGGAGGATTGAGGTCTTTACTTCTAAGCTTTTCTTTTGTAAATTTCTCCTTTCAGTACAGTACTTCTTGTGGCATCACCGTAGTCACACACCGCAGTCACCCTCCATTCTGCTCCCATACAATACTCATCGAGTAATGTTTTCTGTCCTTAGCTTCTGACAAGATCGGCTCTATAGCTAGCTGGTCTTGAGCTCTGCATTGAAGCTGCTTGAGCTCTGCATTGAAGCTTAGTTGATACTCCTGTAGTCTCCTAATGTAGGAACCGACAGGAGAATTAGCTAAGCAGAGGATCATTGTAAGCTTCACTGCAGAGCTCAAGACCAGCTGATTTTATCGGAAATAATACATTACTCAGGCAGCACTGTAGAGAGTTTCTGGATCCTCTTCAAGAACAAATTGGCAGTATAGCTCGCTAATTCTCTGGTCCGTTTCTTCATAAGCTAAGCAGAGAGTCGACTAAAGAGAGCTATACAGTTGATCTTATCAGGTCACAGATAAGAAAAGATTACTTGGACAGCATTGTAGGGAAGGGGTGCAAAACAGAGTGTGACTGCAGTGTGTATCTGCTGTCAAGCTGCCCTCACTCCCATTGATGAGTGAATCTTTCTCAGAACCAGGAGCGAGCCGTTATGCGAGGGGATGGGATGACACCATTAGCAGTTCTGCCCTCGAGCACATGGTAAACGCCCTTTTTTTAAATTGAAGACACTAGAAGCAGACAAAGTAGGGAACACCTGAAAAGGTGAGAAAACCCCTTTAAGACTTGATCTATATTGTTGTTTTTCATTTAAATATTACCTTATTTGAAGGGCGGATTGTATGATATATGTTATTTTTAAGTAGTAGAGACCAGGAACTTAATACAGCTCAATTTTATAGATTTTGTTATGTTTAATGAACAGTAAAGTATGGACACAGCAGTGAATACCGGTACTTTAGATAATTTGAAAGTATCTACTTAAAGTTTGTTACATTATGTTTTTTCCTTTCAATATCTGGAATTAAGTGGATGATATAGGAAAGGGAAGGCAGAGCAGACTAGCTGTGCTTTTTCTGGAAGAAAATATTTTAAAAAGCAAAATTTTTTCAGAAAAACTGAAAATTGCTTTATTCCTTGTACAGAAATATTCAACATTTTCCATACATTAATCTTATAGCTTTTCAGGATTCTGTATGCATGCATTCAACACAGCTGCATGTGTTATGTAAATACGCTCATACTTTAACATTCTGCCATCACCTTATATCTGTGACGTGAATAATACTCACCTTTTGCATTTTTATAAATAACACACAAGATAGATAGATCACACTTTTCACCCTTCTCCTAGAAATGATTAAATACAAAAATGTAAATAAGTAAGCAAAAGGCATACTGGTGGTATTATTAACTTTCATTCCATTCCCTATAAGTAAACAACCATGACCCCCTTAGAACAGAAAAAAATAGGTAGAGGCTGTATTACCTTTAGCTGGAAATAACTGGCCTATAATGAATTCAGTAAGAAAAAGTTAAGGCTATTAGGTAAAATGCTAAAGTGATATTCCTAGGAATTAAGAAAGCCATTGAGTGAAGTATCTTACAAATATAATAGGCAGTGTGTAATCAGAAAATGACATTATTACCTTTGTGTGTTTCATTAGAAACTTTCTATTTTTTAATTGTTGGCAAAGGTTTTTTTTTTATATGTGAAGAATCGTGAAATATTTGTATATGCACTGTCGACTAGAGCAGAGACAAAAGGCTAAGATTACTTGTGTTCTGCTTCTTACTTGTCAGCTTTGCTATATAAACTATATGTAGCAGAATTATCTTATTATAAAGTAAATTACCGATTACCACTCTATTATACTAATGTGGGCCTACATAAGGAAAGATAGTGACATTACTTACTATGCACATACTGTAGATAACTCTCTTTATGCATCTCCCCTTTCAATCCTTGGTCTCTATGGTAGATGTTATAACTAGAGATGGGCGAATTTCCCGAAATTCGTTTCGTTCACTTCGCCGAATTTCTCGGCAAAGAATAACTTCGTTCCGAATTACTTCGGCACGAATCACGTTAAAAAACAGCTATTTCCAGGCTGCACAGAGCCTGCAGGGTGCTGTAGAACGTTTGTGCCATGTTAAATATGCAGAGGGAGCTTGGTTTGGTCTTCATACAATGTTGTGTTTTAGTATGACATGCACATGACTGCCGCCGCTCTTAGAATCGCTTCACTATAAAATTCCCTGGGCACCTAAGAGGGAAAAACTGACCAAAAAACTCGAGCGGGAATATAGCCTGATAAAGTCATGCCAGAGAAAGCTGGAAAAAAACAAGCTGAGAGCTCAGGTGGCAACATTAGTGACAGAGTGTGGAGGTGACGGCGCTAGCCACAGCAGCATGAGGTCAGGCAGTGGCACAATGACACAGTGTGGAGGTCACGGCAGCAGCCACAGCAGCAGCATGAGGTCAGACAGTGGCACAATGACACAGTGTGTAGGTCACGGCAGCAGCAGCATGAGGTCAGGCAGTGGCACAATGACATTCTGGAGGTGGCAAAAACAGGAGTAGGCCACAGAGTGTAGGTCACGGCAGCAGCCACAGCAGCAGCATGAGGTCAGACAGTGGCACAATCACATTCTGGAGGTGGCAAAAACAGGAGTAGGCCACAGAGTGGGACAATGACACAGTGTGGAGGTCACGGCAGCAGCCACAGCAGCAGCATGAGGTCAGACAGTGGCACAATGACACAGTGTGTAGGTCATTGCAGCAGCCACAGCAGCAGCATGAGGTCAGACAGTGGGACAATGACACAGTGTGGAGGTCACGGCAGCAGCCACAGCAGCAGCATGAGGTCAGACAGTGGCACAATGACACAGTGTGGAGGTCAGGGCAGCAGCCACAGCAGCAGCATGAGGTCAGACAGTGGCACAATGACACAGTGTGGAGGTCACGGCAGCAGCCACAGCAGCAGCATGAGGTCAGACAGTGGCACAATGACATTCTGGAGGTGGCAAAAACAGGAGTAGGCCACAGAGTGGGACAATGACACAGTGTGGAGGTCACGGCAGCAGCCACAGCAGCAACATGAGGTCAGACAGTGGCACAATGACAGAGTGTGGAGGTGGGTGGCAATACCAGTCCCTGGTAAAGATGGTAAAGATGGAGAAACTGTCAGCAGATGTGTGGCATCAGGCGGGTGGCGGCATCAGAATAGTGGCTGAGGCAGGTAGTTTGAACCCAGACTCATTTCTCACAGTTTGGGTGAGGTGTCATGGCTGATGTAGTCTGACGCCTAAGGCATTGGTGTGTGGAAATCCTGGCCGATCCACGCCTGATTCATCTTGACAAAGGTCAGTCGTTCCATATTTCCCGTGGACAAGCGGGTTCTCCTTGGGGTAACGATGGCCCCCGCCGCACTGAACACCCGCTCTGATGCCACACTACTGGCCGGGCAGGACAGCTTCTCCACTGCAAACTCGGCAAGTTGCGGCCACACATCCAGTTTGGCTGCCCAGTAGTCCAGCGGATCTTCTAACTGGGGTGGCAGAGTGCTGTCCAAGTATTCCACCACCTGTTGGTTCAGGGACTGCTCCAGGTCCTGCTGCTGCTGCTGCTGCTGGCGACTACGCTCCTCAGTAGGCGGGTGAAGGAAGCTGCTCATCAGTGACTCCAGAGTTAGGTTACTGCTGATGGAGCTGGTACTGCTTCTACCGCCCCCCCCCCACCTTTCCCCAGCAGCCGCGGCAGTAGTACATGAGTGCTGAGGAACCCCCCGGTCAGACCTGTCAGAGGGGGGACGATGCCGCACATAGGCAGCGGCCAACTGATTATGGAGGATTTCCCTATAGTATTTGAGTGCCGGATGCTGACTATTCGGCTGTCACTAGCCAGGCAAATAAGCATGCTGTGGGCCATCTGCACAAGTGACTCCGAGGGGCTCCCTGCCTCCATTTCCACTGTATACTGCCACGGTGCTTGGGGGTCATCTGCCTCGTCTTCCTCATCTCCATCCACCTCCTCCAGCTGCTCCTGCTCCTCCTCTCTTGTCACCTGGGTAGAAAATCCACTCATTTCACCAGACAATGCTTCTGCTCCACTGTCCTCCTCCTCCTCCTCCTCCATTTCAGTCCCCACCGGACTCATGTGGCCACGAGATGTAGTCGCCACGTCTCCAGTCCCCTGCCCAGACAGATTTTTCAGCATCTGTTCCAGGACATGAAGCAGTGGAATGACGTTATTCATCCCGTAGTCCTGGCGACAGAAAAATAACGTCACCTCCTCGAATGACCTCAACAAATGGCAGGTGTCACGCATGAGCTGCCACTGGCTGACATCAAAGTTACACAGGGAAGTACTTCTGTCTGCCTGGATCATCAAAAAATCGTTAATGGCCTTTCTCTGTTCATACAGTCGGTCCAACATGTGCAGGCTGGAATTCCAGCGGGTGGAAACATCGCATATCAGAGTGTGTTGGGGGAGGCCGTTCTGCCGCTGCAACTCGAGGAGGGTGTTCCTGGCTTTGTACGAATGGATAAAGTGCATGCACAGTTTCCTGGCCATTTTCAGAATGTTCTGAAGATCGGTGGAAGACTTCAGGAACCTTTTCACAACCAGATTGAACACGTGCGCCATGCAGGGCGCATGGACCATCCCTCCTCGGTGCAGCGCGGACACCATGTTCCTCCCATTGTCCGTCACCATGGTTCCGATTTGCAGTTGGCACGGAGAAAGCCACACATCGATTTCTTGCTGCATGACGCGGAGCAGTTCCTCCCCTGTGTGACTTCGTTCGCCGAGGCAAGCCTGGTGTAGAACTGCGTGACACCGCTGTGCCCTACACATGTGGTATGATGGAGCAGTACTTGTGGAGGCTGAAATTTTGGTGGTGGTGGAGGAGGAGGAGGCGGACATTGGTGCAGGAGCAGCAGTTTGACAACGTGGAGGAGAAAGCGGTGTCTCCTGTCCAAGTTGTTGGTGTGCCTGGGCCGGAAGCACATTCACCCAGTGGGCCGTAAAGGACATGTACTGGCCCTGACCGTAGTTACAGCTCCAGACGTCCGCGCTGCCGTGCACCTTGGAACAAACCGATAAGCTTAAGGACTGGCCCACCTTCTGTTCTACATATTTATGAAGTGCTGGTACTGCCTTTTTGGAAAAGAAATTACGGCTTGGAACTCTCTATCTCGGCTCGGCACAAGCCATTAGTTCTCTGAATGGTGCAGAGTCCACCATTTGGAAAGGGAGGGACTACAGTACCAACAACTTGGACAGGAGCACGGTCAGCTGCTGCACCTTAGGATGGTTGGACGCATACTGTTGTCTCTTTGCAATCGCCTCGCTGACGACTGCTGGCGCCATGAGTAGCGAGGAGCAGGAGCATCTGGACCGGGAGATGATGTCAAAGAGAAACAGCTCCCTTCTGCAGAGGTGGTGGAGCCTTGACTGGCTGCAATGGCATGCGTGCCACTGGGCGCTGCTGCTGCTGCTGTTGCTGCGGCGGCAGGATGGATCACCACATCTGAGCCACGTTTCTCCCAGGCCACCGGATGGTGACGCTGCATGTGTTGACGCAGGGCTGTGGTGCCAACGTTAACTCCCTGGCCACGCTTCACTTTCTGCTTACAGATTCTACATATACCCATATTTGGCTCTTCTGGTGTCTTTGCAAAGAACTGCCACACCGGCGAGTATCGTATTTTACCGCCAACGCTCCGCACTGAGTGACTACTGCCGCCACTGCCTCGCTGAGCCCCTGTGCCGCTACTTTCTTGGACCTGCGAAGCGGGTTTTTTACCCCGTGGCCGCTTGGCTCCCAACCTCACACTGCTGCTATCCTGCTGACTCACGGCCACACGACCAATTGCTGGGCTGTCGCCGCTGCCTGACGCGCAAGCTGACGCCCTCTTCTCCTGTCGTGATGAAGCCCTTGCCTCACCCGGCTCCCAAGTGCGGTCGGCTACATCATCATCTATTTGTGTTTCATCGTCACTGCTGTCCTCATAACCGGTCTTGGTATGCAGAGGCTGTCCCTCCAAAACATGACCTCCATAGCCACTCTCAACATCTATACTTTGCCGTCCATACTGCAAGAAGCAGGGGATATTGGCCCAATTTCTTTGCTGCCAAGTAGCTGCTGACTGCCCTCCTAAAATTCGTCATAATCGCTATAAAGTTGTGCTGAGCCCAGACCACATAGTAGATCTCTGGCTGAGGGAACCGGATGGGACAGAGGCGGGTTGAGGACAGGTGAGGGCCGCTGACCCGCTCCTGGGCCATGCCAACTAGAGGTTGTGTGTCTGACGTTCCCACCGACTCTTGGCTGGGGTTGTCAGATGTCATCTGGGAGGAAGTGGATGACCTAGTCAACCAATCAAGAACCATTGGGTTGCTAGTCAGTACACGGCCGCTAGATGACAGCGGCAGTTGTGGCCTCACCGAGTGACCCCTGCTGCGACCTGCTCCAGGAATGTTTGTGCCTCTGCCACTCGCAGGTGAAGAGCCTGCCACCTCTCTGTCTGACATACTGTTTGTTCTAAAATGTACAGACACTGTTTGATGAAGATATATGTATATGATAAATACACACCCTGTATTTGACTCCAAATGAACCCACTAAGAAGCTTGGGTAACCCTTGGATATAAATTGCGCTCCACAAATGGGCAGGAGAAATTGACTTGTATGTGCCGTTCAAAAACTCTGTGTATTTTACTGAATATAAAAGCACAAACAGGCTTAATTAACCTTCGGATATGAATTATGCTACAGAATTTCTTCTGTGGCGGTGAAAAACAAAGTTTCTTTTACTGAGTACAACTGCAGAACAACGCTTAATTAACCCCTGGATGTAAATTGCGCAAAAGAATTGAGCAACCAGAAACTACTAGCTTTGTAGCGTGTTACAATTGCGTGTTTTCTACGCTACACAACAAGAGAAAAAATTGTAATTAACCTTTGCTTGTGAATTATGCTACAGGAAAATTGTAATTTTTGGCGGTGAAAAAGACGGTTTATTTTTGTCACCACAGCACAAAAACAACGCTTAATTAACCCCTGGATTTAAATTGCGCAAAAGAATTGAGCAGCCACAAGCTACTAGCTTTGTAGCGTGTTACAATTGCGTGTTTTCTACGCTACACAACAAGAGAAAAAATTGTAATTAACCTTCGCTTGTGAATTATGGTACAGGAAAATTGTAATTTTTGGCGGTGAAAAAAGACGGTTTCTTGGAGTCACCACAGCAGCAGAACAACGCTTAATTAACCCCTGGATGTAAATTGCGCAAAAGAATTGAGCAGCCAAAAAACGAAGTGGTATTTGTATTATAAAAACGCTGTTTCTTTAAATGAATACAACAGGAACTGGCTTAGATCCCCCTTGGATATTCAATGTGCTGTGAGCAGATAACATTAAAATGTATATGCAGCTGCATTGGACGCACACTGGACTTCAGATCCAATACACCAAAAAAAATCAGAAATAGAACATTAAGAGAAGCAGTCACTGAGACAAGCTGAGACACCCCACAAAAATCGCTGTATAAAAATCAGTTCTTCAGTAAGAGCTATTACAAGCAGTCGCGGCAGCACCTTCCCTGATCAGTACAGTGAGAGGAGTGTGAGCTCCCGGCGTCGCGCCCGGACTTATATAGTGCGGTGACGTCACAGAATCCTGCCGGTCTCTGATTGGCTTCATCTCTGCACATGTCATACAGGCTCTGCCCTTCTTCCTCCCAGAGTGCTTTGCCCCAAGTAACGCCATGTGCTCGCAGCCATTTTATCAATCAAAAGCACACTTCGTTCACCCGAAGTACCCCAAACTTCGACTTCGTTCAGAACCGAAGTTTTCCTGAAATTCTAAACGAATTCCACTTCGTTAGAATCAATTCGCCCATCTCTAGTTATAACCCATTGCTTCCTGTCCAATTAACATCTTGGGCCCCATGTATGAAAACTGTCTAGGAATAAGTCTTTATTGCCCATAACAACCAATCAAAGCTCTCCTTTCATATAGTGCTCTAAAAAAAAAATGATAGGGGGAGCTCTGATTGGTTGCTGTGGACTACAAAGAAAGTCTTACACCTAGACAATTTTCATACATAACCCCATCTGTCTCAATTAAATTCCATTTAATGTTCAATTCTGTTACAATAAAATATAAATATATCAAATCTATAAACAGAAAAAGTCTGAGTTCTAGCTTGCAAGGATCTTGTTCTAAGTCAGCTCATAAACTCCACCGGGAGCTTTAAAATATGTGAACCGTTCTTCATTATTGAGTAACATCTTGAAAATATTTGGAAAACAAAACTAAAGCGTACGTGTTCGAAACAAAATGGGCATTCTTATTTGTTCATTCATCTTATGTACACTGTGATTAAGAATGTTTGTTCAGTTCTAAACGCATCCTGTTTGTTGGCAGGAATATTGTTTTCCAAATATTCTAAAGAAGTTACTTAAAGGGAACCTGTCACATAGGTTATGCCCCTTTGCTGAGGGCAGCACAAGCTAGTGTCAGACATGCTGTGTCCAGCGTTGTGTCCCTTATTAAGATGCTGTAAGATGCTGCAGTTTTAGAGCATTTAATATTCAAATCTGCAGTTTTCAGCCAGAAAAGAGTCCAGCTTATTCATGAGCAGGAGTTAGCCCTGTCTACCAACGACTAGGCCCACACACCCATCAACTATTCACAGTAATAGGATAAATCATCTGTTAGTGGGCGGGGCTAACCATCAGTGGGTGGTACTAACACCTGCTCATGAGTAAGCTGGACTCTTTTCTGACTGAAAAATGCAGACTTGAGCATTAAATGCTCTAAAACTACAGCATCTTACAGAATAAGGACACAGCGCTTGAAACAGGATGTCTGTCACTAGCTTGTGCTGCCCTCAGCCAGGGAAGCATAATCTATGTGACAGGTTCTCTTTAACCGCTTAAGGACCTTGCGTTTTTGTTTGACACATTCGATTTTCCCTCCTCACCTTCCCGGAGCCATAACTTTTTTATTTTTCCACCTACATAGACGTATGAGAGCTTTTATTTTTCAGGACAAGATGTACTTTCTAATGGTGTTATTCACTGTACTATAGAATATACTGGGAAATCGCAAAAAAATTGCAAGTGGGACAGATTGTAGAAAAAAACGTACTTGCACCGTAGTTACGGGTGTTTCGCTTTTAGGCCGTGTTCACACGGCTTATTCCCGACGGATTTGTGCGCCGTATTGAGCGCATAAATCCGCCGTGAATAAGGGGCGGGATGGGGGCGGCGCCGGCGCGCGGCGGGGGCGCCGCGCCCGGCCCCATAGACAATGCATTGTTTACGGCGCGTCCGCGCCGTAAATAATGTGCATGTCACTTTCTCCCCCCCGCGGCAGATTCGCCGAGCGGGGAGGAGCGACGGATTCCACTGTTCTCAATGAGAGCAGTGGATTACCGTAATTGCTGCCGCGGATTGGCGCCGTACTGAAGCGCAAATCCGGCGCACAGTACGGCGCCAATATGCGGCAGAAAGAGCCGTGTGAACGAGGCCGTACTGTATGTAGTTCAATCTTCGGTAAATATAATGTGTTATGTGTATTCTACTGGTTGATACGCATCCACCAATACCAAACATGTAGGGTTTTCGTTATGATTTGGTACCGTAAAAAAATTCCAAACATTCCCTACTGTTGAAATTTGCGCCGTGGTGCCATTTTGTGCGACCAATAACTTTTTTGTACTAAGAGTTAAGCGAAAAAAATTTCACTGAATGGGACCAGCGCTTCCAGGTAAAAAGAGTGCAAAAATGTATTGAGTGCTTACATAACCACACACACATATAGGTACAAAAAATAAATGGTTAAAATCCAACGCGTTTCTGGTGCTGCATCGCACCCTTGTTCACGGCAACATTACTTTGCCTGACAGGTGTACTTAAATAGTAAAGTAGGAGGTACAAGTAAGTTACATCATTTCCTGTTCAGACATTTAAGACATACATCTAAAATACATCTAAAACACATATTAGCTTCCTATGGTAGAGAAATAATCATGAATAATACAGAAAAAACTAGCTTAGCTGTGTCTAGATTAATATATATACGCCAGGTCATTCTTGAAGTTTAGACCGTGTGTGTGGTTATGTAAGCACTCAATAAATTTTTGCACTCTTTTTACCTGGAAGCGCTGGTCCCATTCAGTGAAATTTTTTTCGCTTAACTCTTGTCTAAGAGGCTTGTGGTTGGAAGCCAGGGAGCCGTGCGCTACAAACCAGTGTGAAACAACGAGGAGTCTCAGGTGCAACTGATGGGCGTTTACCGGTGAGTGCCATTTATCCCTTACAAAGACTTATATTTACTTACCCATGTTTCCAACCTTTGGGATCACTGTGCACCACGTAGCCTCTCTCATAATTGCAAAGCACCGTTAACTATTTGCACTCCTGCAACTTAAATATAGAGTGCATGACCCACACAGGTACATATATTTTGCTTCCTTTTTTAATATGGATAGAGAAGCTAAACTGGCTGAAGTGTTTGGCCCAACAGTTAAAAATATACAAGATGAAGACGAAATGTTAACCCTTTTAGCAGCCCTAGAGAAAGCTCAGTTGCAAGAAACTAAACTCTGGTGGGACAGAAATTCCCTTAATGTTTACCTGGAAAAAGCCATCATACCCAGAGGGTTACGTTTAAAAAAACTACCCTCATTTACGTACACAGAGGACTTTCTAAAGCAATGGAATGCAATATTAACTTCCTGCTCGATCGATCTCATAAAACTCATAGTGGAATATGAATCTAAGAAACTAGAGGAACTACAGGTACAAATAGATGAAACAAAGGAAAAGTTGCTAAAATTCAAACAAGAAGAGACCTATAATAAGCATGTAGAGAACATTAATAAAAATATCTCCAGGTTAGAGTTACACATCATGGAAATTAAAAGATCGAAATATAAACGGGACTATGATGATTACGAAAAAAATAACGTATACACTTGGAAGTACGAAAGAAAACCGAGATCAATTCTAAAAAATTCAAGGAGATTCAATAGACAAAGAAAAGAGGTCAGTTTCTCAGACTGGGACTATACACATACAGGTACCTCAGATTCAGATTGTTCCTCCATTGAAAGATCAACCACTAGAAGTAGAAATGCTCAACTTATGGAGAATAGAAGAGGCTATCAGGAAGCCCCAAAAAACGGAGTACGAGAAGAGGAGGGAGGAAACACGGTAAAAAAACGAGGAACTGCAACGAAAAAGAAGACGTAACAGATGAGGACCACAGTATATGTGTGCTCACCCCCACTATATTGACGGAGGGACAGCTCAAAGTGATAAAGAAGGGTTTAAACTTTTCCCCCACACACCATTTCAGCCTATTTGATACAATGCTGGACCTTAACAAGTTTGTCAGACTTCTCACGGTAAAGAGACACTTCAGAGATAAAGATAAAGATAAGGCGGATACAAATAAGGACATTATTGAATTAGGAGGGGAATTTGTGAATGAATATGAAAGATTGTCTTTTACTGAACAACAATCGTTGCTTACCCTCAAAGAACTACAGGCAGAAAATGTTTCTAGTGAGGATGAAGTACAGATCCATCACGGCATGAGTAACCCCCTTTATTATCCCCTAAAAGCTAGAGTTAATGCCATGGACACTTTTCAGAGTGTCATGGAGAGAGATCTAAAAATTTTGAAAAGCAAAAATAAAAAATATATTAAAAACAACTTAACTAAAAAAGAAAGCATAGCAATGAATGAATTAAGGAGAAACAAAAACTTGATTATAAAAAAATCGGATAAGGGGGGTACAATTGCTGTGATGGATACTGGACTCTATAAAAAACTAGTTTATGATATCCTGAGTGACAGTCAAACCTATCGTAAGGTGACAAAAAATCCCATTAAGGAAATGAGGTTGAGACTGAATAAATTATTGCAGGAGGGAGTTGCCCTGGGTGTAATATCTGAAAAGGAGAAATATTATTTAGATGTAAAATACCCAAAAACCCCTACTTTTTATGGTGTCCCCAAAACCCATAAGGGGATTTTTCCCCCTAGTCTTCGCCCCATTGTCTCTAGCTGCGGCAGTCTTTGTGAAAGACTCAACAGATGGGTGGATGACTGCCTACAACCTCTGGTGTGCAAAACCCCAGGATACTTGAAGGATAGCACCACGGTGTTAAAAATTTTCAATGATTTTGTTTGGAGTGAGAATTATACATGGTTGAGCTTAGATGTGGTTAGTCTGTACTCCAGGATACCACAGTCACACCTAAAAACTGCGGTACAATACCATTTCAAACGTAGTGGCATACATGATGAGGCCACTCAAATTTTTATTCTGGAGTGCATTGACTTCCTCATGGAGAGCAACTATTTTGAATTCAATGGTGAATTTTATATACAAATGCTGGGAGTCCCAATGGGTGCTAGTGCGTCACCTTCTCTAGCCAACCTGATGATGGCGTGGTGGGAGCAGCAGTTTATATATGGTTCTGTGAACCCATTTACTGAGTCGGTGGTCTGGTATGGGCGCTACATTGACGACCTCCTTATTGTTTGGGGTCGCGATGTGGCGTCCATACCGGATTTTGTTTCATATGTTAACAACAACGATGTCAATCTTAGATTCACATATACAGTTGAACATGAGAGTATTTCTTTCCTTGATATTAGACTGTCGGGTAATGCAGATGGGAAGGTGTCCACATCCTTATATAGGAAGCCTCTACACGGTAACACCACCCTTAGAGCAGACAGCTGTCACCCGACTCACACGCTTAATTCTATCCCACTGGGTGAATACTACAGAGCACGTAGGGCTTGCACAGATGACAATGAATATGACAAGCAAATAAAAATCATAGATACAAGACTGAAAGAAAGGGGATATACAAATAAACAATTAAAACAGGCCAAAGAGAAAATGAAGCAAAAAACTCAGCAAGATCTATTAAGGGTTAAAAATAAAAGAAACCCCAAAAAAGAAGTAGTTTTTTCTACCACTTTCAGCCAGGAATTTTCTAAAATAAAAAAGGTTTTTTTAAAAAATGTAAATATACTCAGACAAGATAGTGTACTAGCAGAAATTTTAGATGAAGGAATTTCCATGGTAGCACGCCGTAGTAAGACCATAGCAGATAATATTTCACCTAGTAGATTCTGTGACCGAACACAAAGTGAAACCTGGCTTAAATCCACAGTGGGCTTTTTTCCGTGTAAAAATAACAGGTGTAATATCTGTAAATACACTAACAAAGTGCAGACTTTCACAGATGTAGATAACAGATGCATCAAGATCAGGCAATTCATCAACTGCGATTCTGACCATCTTGTGTACAATATACAATGTACTACCTGCAATAAAAAATACATTGGTAGTACGATTCGAAAATTCAAAACACGTGTGTCTGAACATATAGCACACATAGCAAAAGGTCACACTCACCATTCGGGAGTCACGAAACATTTCATAGAAGAACATAATGGTTCATTAGATGGCTTCCACTGTTATGCATTGGAAAAAGTGTATAAGCCCAAAAGTGGCGGCGACTGGGAGCGTGCTGTACGCATGCGCGAAGCGCATTGGATATATAAGTTAGACACACGGACGCCGTCCGGTCTAAACTTCAGGAATGACCTGGCGTATATATATTAATCTAGACACAGCTAAGCTAGTTTTTTCTGTATTATTCATGATTATTTCTCTACCATAGGAAGCTAATATATGTTTTAGATGTATTTTAGATGTATGTCTTAAATGTCTGAACAGGAAATGATGTAACTTACTTGTACCTCCTACTTTACTATTTAAGTACACCTGTCAGGCAAAGTAATGTTGCCGTGAACAAGGGTGCGATGCAGCACCAGAAACGCGTTGGGATTTTAACCATTTATTTTTGTACCTATATGTGGGGTGGTTATGTAAGCACTCAATAAATTTTGCACTCTTTTACCTGGAAGCGCTGGTCCCATTCAGTGAAATTTTTTTCGCTTAACTCTTGTCTAAGAGGCTTGTGGTTGGAAGCCAGGGAGCCGTGCGCTACAAACCAGTGTGAAACAACGAGGAGTCTCAGGTGCAACTGATGGGCGTTTACCGGTGAGTGCCATTTATCCCTTACATAGACTTATATTTACTTTTTTGTACTAACACCTATGGACGTCAGAGAGGGTGCATTTTTTGTGGGCTGAAGTGTACTTTTTATTACTAGCAGTTTGGAATGCATGCGATTTTTTTTGATCACTCTTATTCCAATTTTTATGGGACATGAAATGACCAAAAAACTGCAATTTTAGCATCTGGATTTTTTTTTCTTCGACTGTGTTCAGCACACGGGATAAATGATGTTATATTTTTCTAGATCGGACTTTTTCGGATGCAGCGATACCAAATATGTGTAACTTTTTTACTTTGTAAAATGGCGAAAGGAGGGGTTTAATACTTTTTTTTTACACTAAAACTTTATTTATTTTTTTACTTTAACATTGAGTCCCCCTAGGGCGGTGCGATCATTAATACAGCCTAATGCATTGCATAGACAATGCTGTAGAGTGTACCAAGATGGCGGTTTCCCCACTTCCGGCCTCAGGCAGGAAGTGGGGAAATTCAAAACATGGCAGCGATGGAGGCCTTCACAAGGCTTACCGCTGCCATGTTCAGCGATTGCATCCCTGCAGTTATGATGCGGGGACTTCGATCGCAGTGAAGAACGGTCATTTAGACGCCACTGCCGCCCTGTAACCGCCGGACAATAGCTGCAATTAGCCGCTAACACCCGGCGGCTGTGTGGCGGGATCACAGATCGTTCCCCTGCAAAGCCACTTAGTGACCCTGGGACATACTCATACGTCCAGGGTCCTTAAGGGGTTAAAAAAGAATAAACGTTTAATATTTTGGAGCTAGTTATGTTGCTGGATCAATACATATACCCTGCTACACACAATGCAGGGGGAAACTCTATGTCTTCTGAATGGGAGCCCATGGGGAAATATTTGACATCCTATGAATAAACTTAAAATGAACACACCATTTCATTTTAACATTCTCATATTTGACTAAACTTTACAAGAATAATTTGTTTGCTTGGCAGCTCTTCCACGCAAGATGCAATACTGAAAGGTATCTCCATTTATTTCTAGTCATATATTCTACATGTCCCAACCATTGACTATCTATGACAGTGCACCATTGTTTTTTAAAGGATTTATGTTGTCTGAGTGATGGACAGCATGAAATAGCTGCATGTTTCCTGGTCCCAATTATGTGGATTTAACACTGAAATGCTGCAGCATTATAAAGTCATTCAGTCATTTAACAAGAATGAAAGCATTTAAGAGAGATTGCTTGGGTTTGTACTAGCATGTTTATTAAAAAATAACTTGTCTGTCTTTGGATATTTGAGGAGTATGTGCTCTGAAATTGGAAATATTGTGAGAAAAATGATTGAGGGGCTTACAATTGACTATATACAGGAATATGTGGACGAATACAATATTATTAGTGATTGCCAGCATGGATTTACTAAGGACAGAAGCTGTCAGACCAATCTGATCTGTTTTTATGAAGAGGTGAGTAGAAGTCTGGATAGCGGGGCAGCTGTGGATAGTGAGTTTATAGACTTTGCAAAGGCATCTGACACTGTCCCGCATAGGCGTTTGATGGGTAAATTAGAATCCATTGGGTTAGAGATAAGTGTGTAGTTGGATTAAAAACTGGCTGCTGGATCGTACTCAGAGAGTGGTGGTAAATGACTCATACTCTGAGTGGTCCCCGGTTGTACGTGGTGGCCGCAAGGCTCAGTATTGGGTCCTCTTTTATTTAATGTATTTATTAACGATATAGTGGAAGGGAACAATAGCACGGTTTCGATTTTTGCAGATGACACCAAGTTATGCAGGGTAGTGCAATCTATGGAAGATGCTCATAAATTGCAAGCAGACCTGGACACACTGAGTGCTTGGGCATCCACTTGGCAAATGGGGTTCAGTGTGAATAAATGTAAGGTTCTGCATCTGGGTAGAAATAATCTACAGGCATCATATGTCCTAGGGGAAGAAAAACTTGGAGAATCACTTGCTGAGAAAGATCTGGGCTTTCTTGACACAGCATGCAATGTTAACCTGCTGCCTCTAGGGCAAGTAAGATATTGGCGTGTATTAAAACAGGCATGGACTCGCGGAACAAGGATGTAATTCTACCGCTGTACAAAGCATTGGTGCGTCCTCACTCAGAATATGCTGTTCAGTTCTGGGCTCCAGTTTATAGAAGAAATGTAATGGAGCTAGAGAGAGTACAAAGATGAGCAACCAAAATTATAAGGGGAATGGAGCATCTTAGTTATGAGGAGAGGTTAGTAGAAATGAACTATATTTAGTCTTGAGAAAAGACGGCTTTGGGGGACATGATTAATTTATATAAATATATAAATGGTCCCTACAAAAAGTATGGGGAAAAATTATTTCAAGTGAAGCCCCCTCAAAAGACAAAGGGACATTCCCTTTGACTAGAGAAAAAAGGATTCAATCTCCAGAGGAGAAGGGCGTTTTTCACTGTAAGAACTGTAAATCTGTGGAACAGCCTGCCTGTGGAGCTGGTCACAGCAGGAACTGTAGAGAGTTTCAAGAAAGGCTTAGATACCTACCTGACACTAAAGTATATGAATGCATATGTAGCTATGTAAAATTCTGGATCCTGGCCGGTGGAGGCTCTGGGGTCAGAGAGAGGGTCTCCACTGGAGCAGATTGGTTCTTGCCCTTTGGGTTTCAGGGCATTAACCATTGGTGAGGCTGGGCTTAAAGTCCTTGACTCTCACCCTTCACCCACATTTTCCCCACCCTTGGTTGAACTTGATGGACACGTATCTTTTTTCAACCATACTAACTATGTGACTATGTAACTATGCATATATTTTTGCATACAATGATAAAAATATTATAAGATTAAAAATCATCAAAAAATTATACAACCAAGAATAACTATAAAATAGAAATAGGCTATATGACTATATGATGCAGTTTAACATTTTAATGAATGGTTTGATTGCTAATTTTATGCATAGTTTTTATTAAAATGTAAAGCATCTTGCAGATATCGTATATACTCAAGTATAAGCCGACCCGAAAATAAGCCGAGGTACCTAATTCTACCACAAAAATTTGAGAACTTATTAACTTGAGTATAAGCCTAGGGTGGAAAATGCAGCAGTCCCCCGTAGATAGGTATAGGCAGGTAAATGTCCCCCACAGGCAGGGTTTCTAGGTCAGCATTAAAAAATACCAGTACTCCCCTCTCTCCCCCACTGATTTGACGAGGCTCTCCCTGTGCTCCATTTTCTTCCCAGCACAGGGGCGTGATGTCATAAGGCCACGCAGGCAGTATACTCTGGAAGGCTGCAAGTCTGCTTGTGTAGTCTTCTGCGATACAGGGAGTGCTCACTCTCTGCTCCGCAATAATATCTTCAGCTGTATGTGCTCCCACAGGAGGCGCATACAGCTGGAGAGTTCGCCGTTGATGCCCGGGAGATGGCAGCACCCGGTCGCCGGCGGCTGACTCGGGTATAAGCCAAGGAGGGCTTTTTCAGTACAAAAATTAGCTGAAAGTCAGCTTATACTCGAGTATATACGGTAATTTTCTTCCAATATAAGTGAAGACAGTACCCTAAGGCTATGTTCACATGGCTTAACTGCGGGACGTAATTACGCCCCGCAATTTCGCCGTGTGGCCGGGGGCGGGAGCGGGGGAGTTAGCAGGGGGCCGGCACTTCAACGGCCCATAGACTTGCATTACCAGCGGCGCGTATACGTCACTTATCTCCCCGCCCGGCGGATTCGCCGAGCAGGGAGAGGAGACGTAATCCATAGTTCTCTATGAGAACTGTGAATTACCGTAATGAATGGGCCATTTTCAGCCCGTAATTTGTGCACTCCGGCGCGTAATTACGGACCGAAATACGGCCCATTTTAAGCCGTGTGAACATAGCCTAACATGAACACATACAGTAAGTGTCAATACAATTTGTCTATTTTGCTGTTAATTGTCCTGCAACTAGATTAATAAAAGAATGACGACATTTAGTTCATTTAAATGTGTTAAGTAAGCTCAATATTTAGTTAACCCCATTTTGAGCTAATAATAGAGGGGTACAGAGCTGAGGAACGTCCTGGAATGATAAGTTGTTACACAGAGTATTTCTTATAGTAAATATCCTGCCCTATCCTTCATTAGACACTTGATGATCAGTTTATCATCAGGAGACCCTTCTAACAGGGACTACTTGCTCAGAGCAGGCTAACCTTTTAAGTGACATTTGTGACATTCAGCGTTACAACCTTTGTGAATTTGTATCTAGATATTATTATTTATCATGATTGTTGAAATGAAACTGCTCCACATTCAGTGTAAAGTCATATCATACTTTATGGATTACTAAAAATAGAAAAAAGGAAAAGATCATTGCAAGACAAGTTTCCCTTTTATTCACTGACAGAAAAATAGATACTTCTTGTGTTGTTTATCTTCTAGGAGATTCAAGTAAATTTTTAGATTTATAGATTTATATTTTATGGTTTTCATTTTACACACTGCAGTAAAGAAGGAAGGCCTTGAACATTTTAAAGAAATTCCATTATCATTTGTGAAAGCATTGCTAAGTCAAATGACTTTCAAAGAAAAGTAAAAGAATGTAAGAGGGGAAAAAAAAGGCATAAAAGTTACAAAACGTCTGGTCAAATCAAAAAGCTCCTGTCTTTCCAATTGAATGCACTAAACATTAAGTTAAACATCACCTTAGGTCAATCCAGAAGGTATTAAAGTGCTTTATGTTTTATCCACAGTAGAAACCTTTTACTGAATACTACATAGAAAGCCAAGTCCATCAGAAAGCATGTAATCACTGAGATTTACTTGCCTCTATTTTGTTTTTTCCCCATTTTTTGGAACTAGAAATTGAGAACAGAACCATCTTTTGCATTACAGCTAGCATACTTTAACTTTGCATAGTAAAGACATTTGGTAAGCACAAGGTCACTAGATACACTCCTTTGTTTATTTTTCTTGTGTAATGTCATTTCTATATTAAAACTCCTATGATACCTCTATTAAGGGAGTATATCTGGCCTGTTATTACTGAAATATGGAGTAGAAGGTACTGTATATTTGATATCTTAAGATGCTGACAAACTTATAGAAAGCAGATAAACCTGAATGATGAATGGCTTCTCTTTGTCCCTCTGTGGACATTACCAACAGCACAATGAAACTCACAAATAATTCAAAAGAAATGATGCAACCCCAGTTCACAAAGTTCTGGGTTACAAATGGAATGATTAATTGAACAATGATATTGCCCAAATTTACAACTAATATCTATAAGTGATTAACATGAGGTGTAAATAGAAGAATTAAATAGGTAATGTATTAATGACTGTATGCCAGTTTTCTAACCTACAGAAGTCACTAACTTTTAAGCAACTACATCTAGCTACATCCCTACAGAAGTAACTGTTAATGAACTTATGCTGCATATACATCACGTTTCCTGCCTTTGTCACAGGCTACCATTGAGAAAAAGTACAGATGTAGCAAAGATAAACTTGACAGATAACGCACCATAATATAATGGCCCAGAAAGTTATCTCAACTTTTTATATATAAGAACAGATAGTAATGAAAACCATCATATCAGAATCAAGTTAAACTTTGCTACATCCATATCCCAATGGAAATATCAGAGGGGTCACAGCAAAGCCTCTTTTCTGGTTTACACTGTATATGTGTTTTGTACACATATACATAAAGAGTGTCCTTTTGGGGAATAGAACAAAATATAGTTCTAAATATTTTCCCTGTGGTTCTCTATGACTTCACTATGATACATGTTTGAATAGCTTCATCAAGGAATTTTGACTGATACATGTTTGAATACCTGTGACAGGGGAAGAAACAGGATGTAAGTGAGGCCGTATACAGAATATACTAAAAATGTGGCTGAAAATATATACCTTGTCCTATGCAGTGGTCAAATAAAAAAGTAAAAAAAAAAAGAACAAAAAGGAGTCCAAAAACTAAGCATTTCACAGAGTGTGCAGAGAGCTCCTATTCAAGAACAGTATATAGCCCGTTGTTCTCTAGTAGCTGAACACAGAGCGCCTACCTATGCCTCTAAAACAATTTACCGTTAATTGTGAGCCATTATCATTAACTTAGTTCCTTTCATGCAGTCTAATAGACAGCTGGAAGCTACTGTTATAGGGCCCTTGTGCAACTGCACAGGCTGCATATATGGTATGTTTACCCTGTTAACGGACATTCCACCTTTATCTTAGACTGCTACACAATGAATAATTATTATTATTTAGTCCACAGTTGTCTATCCCATTCTGTCAATGACTTATTCCTGCAGGTGAAAGTCTCTGTAGTCCGGCACTCTATTTGTTAATTGAAATTAATGTGGTGCCCATTGCCCAACTGTCCAACCAAAATATCTTCATTGGTACTCACAAAAAAGATTTACAAAAAATAACTTTATTTTAACTGTATTTTAACATGATGCATATGATCCGGGTGATTACAATATCTTGAATATCACTTCATAGAGAGTCATTCCCACAAAGTTTCAGTCAAGAGACCTTTATCAGTGATATCTACAAAAGTTATTGATATTAATATTGTTAATATACAAATAAAAAGTTTTCTTCTATATATAAAAATATACAAACAATACTGGCAGTGTTAATAGCATTAACTTTTGTAGATATCATTGATAAAGTTTTCTTGATTGAAGCGTTTGAGGGAATGACTCTCTATGAAGCAATATTCAAGATCTTGTTATATAGGTGTTCACCCAGATATATATGCAGCATGTTGAAATGCTGTTGAAATAAAGTTTTTTTTTTGCAAATCATTTTTGTGAGTGTCGTTGAAGATATTTCAGATGTCTTATTTCTGCATTAAGTTGTCAGGTTTAAGCAACCCTTTTAATAAGTTTTATTGTGCATTATATAGAAAACAATGGTCATACATTTCAATGGTCTCAATGTAATGCTGCATCCTCTGATGCAGGGGAAATGGCCAGTTACACAGTGGTTCTTCACTTCAAGGCATTTGATTGTCAAGCTCAATACTGAAGTGATACAAAATCTTCCACTGTATAAAAGGATACAGATGTCAGAAGCTAATATATAATAAAACAGATAGGTAAATAGATAGACAACACAATGAAAGGTCCAGTGTGCTGCTTACAAACCATTAGGAGCCTTCATGATATATTTGAGATTTGGAGTTCAGTGCTTTGTCAAATAGATGGCTGGACTCTTGGAGATTTTATGTAATGAGCACAGCTATGCTATCATTTATTAACTCGGAGACAGCAGATGACTAAATACCATAGTGCCGCTCTCTGCTTTGTATGAATCTGTAAAATATTATTTAGATAAATGTTTATGTCCCTGGGAGGCAGTGAATATTCTTTTTCAGCCAAATCATTATAAAAATATGTGATGTGAAACCGAAGACGCTCAGGAAAGCCAGTGAGCATATACCTGCAAAGAATGAACAAAGGCTCATATCAGTTGCATTATCACCCCATTTAACTTGCCTTATGTTTCCAGGCTGTCATAGAAGAGGAAAAGATTTTTATTTGCAAAATAAAATATGATGTGATAAATTGAGTTTTTCCCAGGCTACGTATCATTTGTTTATATAGTTGATAAATGTTTGAATGTGCCAATATCTCATTGCAATATATCTCTTTTCTGTCATCTTACATCATTAAGAATCCCCCTAAGCTGTCAGATAGATGCAAAGTAATATTGGACATACAGTAATTATTCTTTGTGATTCCAAATAATAATGCATGAATCATTGTGACTCCTACTTAAAGAGAGTGTGTAACAGTCCGCGAATGTTCACATAGTATCAAAAGGCAACATCTATGGCTCTGATCAGAGCATAGTCTGGTTAACTCTGGTTAAGCAGACTAGAAAGGCACTTGTGCTTTCAGGTGCCCTTTCAGAATACAGCAAGCTGTCATGTGGATAGGTGCAGCTACTACACAATATGCCGTTAATTTAGATCCCCGTCATTAATAATTTATACAACATTTTAATGATGCTTTCGAAATCTTCACATCAAGAACATATGCATCACTTTAAAAATGTAAACCTTCATTCCATATGGTTTTTGATGCGGTCCAGCCATCAGTCTTTTAATAGCTGGTATAGCTTTTGGACGCTGTAACTCCGATCATGTCTTACTCTTTCCTCCCTCAATTCTCTGCACTTATGATGTTTAGGGGGACAGGCCCCCTTTGTCAAGCATAGTCAAGATGAAGGTCACGTTTAAATTTCTAAAGTGATGCATATATGCTTGATGTGAAGATTTCGAAAGCATCATTAAAATGTTGGATAAATTATTAATTACATGGATCTAAATTAACAGCATATTTTGTAGTAGCTGTCTATGAAATAAGAGGTTAGGAGGACCCTATTAATGCCATATCCTATAGTAACCTATGGTATAAGTTGACAAAATAGAAAGGTGGTATATGCTTAATTTATATGGGTAGGTGCAGACATGAGTAATAGCAGTATTTCTGGCCACTATATAACTTATAGTATTATACTGTATAAGGCTATGTTTACACAGTGTCTTTTAGGACGTATTTTGGGGTGTAATTGCACTGCAATGCGCCCCAAAATACGTCCTGTAATTACAGTAATCATAGCTTTCATAGAGAGCTCTGATTACCAGCCATCTTCCCTGCCACGTATTGAATGGCCGCAGAAAGAAGTGACGTGGGGATAATGAAAGTGAATGGGGCCGGCCGGTGGCCCTACCCTGCGCTTTAGAAGAAGGCATTGAGTAGTGCATTCTTCTAAACACACGGCGTCATGCACTGTGCACAGGTACGCACCACAAGACACCGTGTGAACATTCCCTAACAGTAACAGTATCATATACATTATATAACATACAGTATATCCTGCATTCCTCAGCCACTCACTCTGAAGATAGAGATGGAGCCTGCAGAGAAGAAATTTCCCAGCTTCAGGCTCCATCTCTAGCTTCAGTGTGGGTGGAGATTGGCTGCTATGATATCCCCATGCATAGAACATAGAAAAAGGAGATCCTGCTTCCACAGCTCTGTACAATACACCTTTAAGGTCAGAAATAGCATAGAGGACAATATTATACAAGGATAAAAATCAGTGTAGCTGCAGTGCTGGGCTTAAACAGTAACACTTAAAAGGGTTTTCTCGCCATGCTGTTTCACAGAGCCACAGCCAGCTTAAAACTCCCACTTCATTTCTAGGCCTTGAGTGGTTCTATAGTAGTGATTGACATATTGGCTCTGCTAATCCTAGCATTACAGTTAATACAAATATCAGTGACACGCTAAAAACTAAGTAAAACATCAAGGTATATAGGTGACTGCAGGAGGTTTGTAAATAGCAGTGTACAAGGCTACAGAGCTCTAAGGCTTACAACTTATCATTACCTTAGGTAAAAAAAGAGTCTGTGCTAGAGATAAGACTCAGCAAGGAGTGACTCACTATGGTCAGACTGATGGCAGCTTAGAGCAATGAGGGATAAGAGAGAGCAGGGAGAGGTGGTCAGCAACCTGGAGAAACTTGTGTACACTAGCAGTAGATAATGTTTCTTTATCTCCTAAACAAAGCAAAATCAACAAAGTAATGTATTTGATAATAGTCTTCATTTGCCGTTGCCTACATGTAAAAAGCTAATCATTGTCATGAGAAAGGGCCTTTAATGCAAGGTTCAGCTTTCTGGGTTTTTCTTTGCTTCTGGGTTTCTCCAGCAATCTACTCCAACTCCTTTACCTCCCCATATACTTCTATGGCCAGTAATATGTTCCTTCAGGGGGATTTTTTTTTCAGTGATTAGCTATAAACATGTAGGAAAAGGAAAAATATAGACTTTTACCAAATACATTGCTGTTCTACTTATTCAAGAGGATATGCCATCAAAGTCCAATATGTGCTGGCCAGGGCCATCTTTATGATTGGGCAGGGTAGGTGGCTGCCCGGAGGCCCCATGAGCTCAGGGTAGCCACTGAGAATTGCAGAAAACTAGTAACTACACTACAAGTAACCAGCAAAAAACACCAGGCAGTGACAGATTATAACGTATGCAGAGCACACTTTATAGTCTATCACTATGCAGGGAAAGTAGCCCAGTCCACCCCAAGGCTCCATCACTCATAGCCACAGGGAACAGTAAGCAGCCCTGCCCTTCCCTTCTGAAATCCCCCCATAACTCCAGCACCCACAGCTTCCTTGTCTGCTTTATGGGTTCCTGCAGCAGAACGCTGGCTTTGTCACCAAGGACACCACAATAAGCTTCTGGTTTCCTAAAAAGTTCCAGCTCTGCTTGCAAGTTAGGGAGCCCAAGGGACCCCAGTGACCCTGCATGAGGTATGCCCTGGGGCATGGGGGAGGGAGGAGGTCTATGCCCCCCACTTCACATGTGTATACTCATATACTGTACCTGTGTCACATAGGTAACAAGGTATAATATACACACAGGGACAGTATACACATGTATAATAGTCATCTGTGTTCTATATTTGTATAGAACACAACTTGGACTCTTCTGCGTATCTTTGGATATCTTCATTCCTAACAAGGGACATATGTTTTTTTCGTATTTAGATATTTATGTATTTTCATTCTTTGTGGTTTTTGGTTCCCTGATGAACCCCTAAAATGGGGGTGTGGGGGTGGGAAATGCGTCGGAACGTTTTTCGTTAGTTAGTATTGTCTTTCACATTTAAGCACTTTTTTGTTGTATATTATTTATTTTGTGTAATTGTGTTATCTATATATTTTTTGTTTAGCTTGAAAGGGTAAGTTAGGGACTTTACAGTTTAGGTTCCTGTTTGGAGGCGCACTTATTGGGGCAATCTCCCCATTTGTGTGTAGGCAGTCTTAGTTTGTTTAGGGATAATTATAGGTTATTTTTCATGAGGGTATTTGCTTATGTTTTTTATTGGTTGTAGAATAAAAGTTATATTTTATTTTATACACCCCAGTAGTTTGTTTTTGATATATATACACTACCGTTCAAAAGTTTGGGGTCACCCAGACAATTTTGTATTTTCCCTGTAAACTCATACTTTATATTTATCAAATGAGTTGCAAAATGAATAGAAATATAGTCCAGACACTCACAAGGTTAGAAATAATGATTTTTATTTGAAATAATAATTTTCTACTTCAAACGTTGCTTTTGTTAAAGAATGCTCCATTTGCAGCAATTACAGCTTTGCAGACCTTTGGCATTCTAGCTGTTAATTTGCCGAGGTAACCTGGAGAAATTTTACCCCATGCTTCCAGAAGCCCCTCCCACAAGTTGGATTGGCTTGATGGGCACTTTTTGCGTACCATACGTTCAAGCTGCTCCCACAACAGCTCAATGGGGTTGAGATCTGGTGACTGCGCTGGCCACTCTATTACAGATAGAATACCAGCTGCCTGCTTCTTCCCTAAATAGTTCTTGCATAATTTGGAGGTGTGATTTGAGTCATTGTCCTAGTGCAGGATGATATTGGCTCCAATCAAGCGCTGTCCACAGGGTATGGCATGGCATTGCGAAATGGAGTGATAGCCTCCTGATTCCAAATCCCTTTAACCTTATACAAATCTCCCACTTTACCAGCAGCAAAGCAACCCCAGACCATCACATTACCTCCACCATGCTTGACAGATGGCGTCAGGCACTCATCCAGCATCTTTTCAGTCGTTCTGCGTCTCACAAATGTTCTTCTGTGTGATCCAAACACCTCAAACTTCGATTCGTTTGTCCATAACACTTTTTTCCAATCTTCCTCTGTCCAATGTCTGTGTTCTTTAGCCCATATTAATCTCTTCCTCTTATTAGTCAGTCTCAAATATGGCTTTTTCTTTGCCACTCTGCCCTGAAGGCCAACATCCCGGAGTCGCCTCTTCACTGTAGACGTTGACACTGGCATTTTGCGGGTACTATTTAATGAAGCTGCCAGTTGAGGACCTGTGATGCGTCGATTTCTCGAACTAGAGACTCAAATGTACTTGTATTGTTGCTTAGTTGTGCATCGGGGCCTCCCACTTCTCTTTCTACTCTGGTTACAGCCTGTTAGTGCTTTCCTCTGAAGGGAGTAGTACACACCGTTGTATGAAATGTTCAGATTCTCAGCAATTTCTCTCATGGAATAGCCTTCATCTCTCAGCACAAGAATAGACTATCAAGTTTCACATGAAAGTTCTCTTTTTCTGGCCATTTTGTGAGTTTAATCGAAATGTAATGCTCCAGATTCTCAACTAGCTCAAAGGAAGGTCAGTTTTATAGCTTCTCTAATCAGTTAAACTGTTTTCGGCTGTTCTAACATACTTGCACAAGGGTTTTCAAGGGTGTTCAAAATATCCCATAGCTTTCTTGCACAGTTAGTATACACATTGTACCATTAGAACTCTGGCGTGATTGTTGTTGAAAATGGAACTCTATACAACTATGTATATATTGCATTAACAAACAGAGGTTTGCTTCTTGATTAGTCATTTACCACATTAACAATGTATAGAGTATGTTTCTGATTCATTTAATGTTAGCTTTATTGAAAAAAACTGTGCTTTTATTTAAAAAATAAGGAAATTTCTAAGTGACCCCAAACTTTTGAAAGGTAGTATAATATCTCACAAAAGTGAGGGCACCCTTCACACCCTTTTGTAAATATTGTATCTTTTCATGGAACAAAACTGAAGATATGTCACTTGTAAAGTAGTCAGTGTACATTTTGAATAGCTGTATAATTGGTGTGAATCGTTACAGAATAAAGTGTTTGTGGATATAGGCCATCTTTTATGTGTGATTTTTTTTCACTGCCATTTTCTATATTTTCAACTTTTTTTCAATATTTTTCACCTTTTTTGTCCTACTATGGGACTAGACTAGGAGATAATTTGATGCCTTGTACAATATATAGCAATGTATCCTGCTAGGCCTGGTCAATGGTAGGCTTTTGCAGATGATTGACCCAAAGGACATTGGTTGGCTTTTGGTTGCTATGTTTACAATGGCACACTCCACATTCACATCAATGACGAATGGAGCCACCTGCCTCTCTTAATTACCAAGATGCGATGGTCATTAATGACTGCAGCATCGAAGAAGTTCCATGGCCTGGATTGGAGCCAGATCTGATTGAAAGCCCGGCTACATCACAACTGGCTCCTGCTGGAGATTGGACAGACACAGCTCTGCACAACACAAGCACTGTATGGAGCACTGTGTTAACTTTGTTCTTGGTTTTTTACATTCACTTGTACTATTGAATTACACAGTTTATTGAAAGGAGCTATTTAAATTTTCTTTTCAAATAAAGCAATTTGTGAGCGTACTCCATGACTTTGCAACATTCTATTATATTCAACTCTTGTGAACGGATGTACGGATGCATTGGATACTTCAGAGAAAAACATGTTTTGTAGCATCCACATAGCACAAAATAATCCCAGCACAGTAACCACATAACAAAGCGAGATAACTCCTTTATGATATTGTCACACAGTGCTTAAACAAGCTGACATAATTCCTTTAAAACTCAAAATATGAAGAAAAATCCCCAAATCACTAATTTCCTGAATCTCATTAGAAATAACCTGGAATATTGTGCAACACTGCGTTGGAGATCATCTTGCTTTTGCAGCAGATACAAGGCTCAAGAAGCTGAGGTTTAACTTACTGTTTACTAATGTTTCAATGTGCTTTTCTCTATCAGTTTTAGTTTATTTTGTACCATATAGTGGTATGCACAATGCTCTCCTTGTCTCACGGTGTTCAGCAAAGTTGCAGATTGCTTGCTTATATTTTCATTATTTTTTTTAATGGCATTCACTTAACCACTTCCTGACTGAGTCATTTTCCCCTGTAGATGACTAGGCACATATTTGGTTTTTAGTACATACAAGTTTGAAAGCTACATCATTTTATCATGCTTTGTTATTCTTCCAAACTTTTTCTGCTTTTTAATTGCTACATGTGGTACTAAAATATTACTTGGAATTGTCTAGTTATTCCAAATCTCCCACCCACTAAAAGCATGTTCAAAAGACGTCTTTGTGTGCGTAATTGCGCGCGCATTTTGCCATGTATTGCGCTTTATACGCGGCAAAATACACACCGCAATTACGGTAATTCATAGGTCTCATAGAGAGCTATGGATTATGCGTCGTCTCCCCGCGCATACAATACAATTGTATCGTACGCCAGGGGAGAGGATTGACATGTGAATTGTTTGCGGTGCTTACGCGCCACTGACAATACATGTCAATGGGGTCAGCCCTTCCCCCCTTCCAAAACACACGCCGTATTGTGGCGCGTACTGTGCGCGCCGCAATTATGCTGTGTGAACATACCCTAACTGAGAAATATTAGGAGGAGATTATTTATGTTATCCTTGATTTGATTTGTATGTCTCTCCTAATGGCAAATATATCACAATTTATATGTTATGTAATAAAATTAAATCTGTGTGCCACATTAATAAAAGCTTTTCATAGTTGTAGACTCTTTGTGTCATTCAGTGTAGGCCACTCTTTATGAAATGCCTTATGATTTTTACATTAGTAGGACAGCCATTTATAAGATGACAATTTCAACATGCTGTAATGCAATATCAAAGTAAGGGCAATGACTGAATGACTTGGTATCAGTTCCTATTTACACAGAAAAGAAACTCTATCCTACCCAGAATTACATAAAGGACTACAATTCATTTTGCCTCTATTACATAAAGGACTACAATTCACTTTGCCTCTGAGGACATACTTTTGAAGAAGATGAAAGTCCTGTATACTTGTCATCTGTTTACTACTTTGCAACCTTTTTGGCTAGGGTACATTTTCAGAATTCAGATTATTGTATCAATACCGGGACATAATTTCTGGAAAATTTGAATTCAATTCATGCTCAAATGGCAAGTGCATTGCTATCTTTATGGATGAAACTTTGGCTTATCAATTGCTTAGAGAGCTATTAAGCATGACCTTGTAATTATCCTTTTTTTCTGGAGAAATTGCTGTGTAATTCAGTGAGAAGTCAAGTTATCCTGAGAGCGTAGTGCTCTTTATTATGTTATATCCACAGGATCTGAACTATCATAAAAGAGAGTCAATTTGAAGTCACATTCCCTGCAGTACTCTTTGACTTCCAGTATCCAGCTGTCACTAGGGAGCACATTGGACTCCTTACATCTCATGTAAGGACCAAAGTTCACTGTATTTTAGTAAACTATTTCAGTTCTTACTGAAAAATATCAACTAGTACTTTACAGGAGCTGCAGTGCTTAGAAAAATCTTAGTTTATAAAAGCTCTTACATTCTTTATAAAGTGACTCTTTTTTCCATTCTTGTAATTTTCCTACAGCAGTTAATGGAATGCAAAATATATGAGAAAGAATAACTTTAGATTTTGATAGCATGTCACATACTTTACATAGTATAGTGCAGTATTATGTAAAAGAAAAAAAAAAGAGCTGCAGATATTATATAACACCAAGAAGTAACACTACTCACCCCCTCAATCCCCTATCAATCCAGCACAGATGGACAGATCAGTGGCCTCTAGGATCAGGAGCCATACTACCGTCATTACCGTTTGGTAGGGCACAATATCACTGCAGCAGCAAACAAGGACTGGAGAGTCACTACCAGAGGATCAGTAGGGATAGAAAATGTGTTTTCTAACATTTTTACATCCTTTTTTTTCAACAACCAGATGTCCCCTTTAACCAGTTAAGGACAAAGAACTGTAAGCATTATTATGGTCACTATTCTGCTTCAAAATGTTGGATAGCCTGCCCCAGGAGCTGGTCACATCAAGTACAGTTAAGGATTTGAAGAAAGGCTAAGATAACTACTTAGAACTAAAAAAATATTCATACTCATGGAGCTCTATAAAACATCTAGATCCAGTCTGATGGCAATTTTGAGATCAGAAATAAATACTCATTTAGGGAAGATCTGCTCTTGCATTATGGGTTCCATAGTCTACAACAGCTTAAAAATTCCCTATCCCGCTCCCTTCATTCACATATTTCACACACTTTGCTGAACTTGATGGACGTTTGTCTTTTATTGATTGTATTAACATTGAAAAAAGTGGTTGGACTAAACTTGCAAAAAAAAACTAAGGGCCTCATGTATGAAGCTGTCTAGGTCTATGAAAACTGTCTAGGTCTAAGACTTTCTTTGTTGCCTATAGCAGGCAATCAGATTTCATTTCATAGTGCTCTGAAATAATAAAAGGGGAGCTCTGATTGGTTGATATGAACAAAAAAGAGAGTCTTAGACCGTTGGCAGTTTTCATATATGCCCGCTTATGCTCCTCCTTACTTCCAGTTACCATAAAATATTGACTATACCTATTTTATAGTAACCAGAAGTGACATTGGACCATAAAGTGATGTCACACCACAAGTGCCATCAGACTGTGAGCATGCCAAAACATTAAGGCTGGATTTACATGGCGTATAGCAGCGTTACTGTGCTTGCCGCTACATGCCTGCTGTTTTAGAACTATGCACTGGCCAGCACGTGCTTCTACAGTGCTTCAACTCAGCCCCCCTTTATTTTTGCCTTTGCTATGATTTTACCGTATTTGCATTGCAGTGCAATTACGCACCAAAGTACACCTCGCAAATACGCCATGTGAACACCCCCTAAGTTATCCCCTAAAAACCTGTACAAATCCCCTCCCCAATTAAAGCTTTGGCTAAATTTATTGACAATTTTTGCCAAAATTTATGTCGGGTCACACTAATTGAACCATTTAGATTTGGGATGAATTTGACATTGACCTTAATCTGAAACACAACACAAATTAGTTGTTCACTGTAGCTCTAAAACTACATAGTTTTATTTGTGAGCGTATTTATATTGTCTAGAAGAATATGCTAGCAGCACTAACATCTTTTACTAAACCAGCTACTTCTGTGTCTAGAGCTGAAGACAAACTATTATGGCATATGAGT
Source organism: Phyllomedusa bahiana (assembly GCA_025379985.1). NCBI lineage: Eukaryota > Metazoa > Chordata > Amphibia > Anura > Hylidae > Phyllomedusa > Phyllomedusa bahiana. The sequence continues at coordinate 9,522 of JAODAL010030222.1, read as the reverse complement.
GTCATATGCATGAGTAAAAGGTAAGTTTTATGTGGCTAGGACCTTTTTGGAATTTTGTGTCCATAACTACATTGCTACCAAAAATTAAAGGGGTTGTCTCATCTCAAAGTTTCATAGGATGTATGAATGAAATAATGCTGCTTTGCTCTGTCACTTCCTGGTCAAGCTGTCTGTAATTAGCATATGAGCTCTGTGTATTCAGACCTCTGCTAATTAGATAAATCTTATGCTGTCAGGACCAGGGAAGTTTCTGAGGTAAAGTAAACAGTAGAGTAATTACTGGCTTTTGTCTGAAAGATCAGATAACATACAAACTCTCACTGTCTGAAGTTGTGAGCTACCAGGACCTGTGTGATGACATCACTTCCTGCTATCAGATAGAACAAACAGCAGGGGATAAGGAGTACACAGGTTGGTCACTTGGGGAACCAGAGAGAGCAGGTGATAAAGGTAATAAAATCACTTGTAGATCCTTAACAAAAAAAGATGAACAAAGCAATATATTTGGAAAACATCTTTATTTAGTGATCCCAACATCTTGAAAGCTAAACTTTGTAGCGAAACAACACCCCTTTAAATGTAATCTTTGACAGATGAATTATACACCATTATTGCTAAATTACTTACAAAGAAACATGCAATTTGATTGTCCCTTTTTTATGTTGCTATCGCATCTCCCAATATTAGCTCTTGTGGTGGGGTATACAGTTCATGGACAGTTGTACAGTTTTTTGAATCGGTTACTCATATCACAGAGCTTTGTATTGACCTATGTATGCCAGAGTGGAAGGTCTCTAAGTGCCTGCCTATCTATTACATGGATATTTATTCATTTGAAACTTTATCTCTACCTGAATGTAACAGCTAATGACCCGAAACTAGACCAGGCCTACATTTCAGAAGGGGTTCTCATGGTAAATGTATACTCTACAAAAATAATGGTATATGGTATATTCTACAAAAATGAAAACAATATTGCATTGCAATCATGTTAGTTTGCCCATAGGAACCTTTGCATAAGACTTTATTATAAAACACTGGCTCAGGTCAGTTTCACCCGTTGCCGCTTAGTACTATTTTGAATGTATTTTTTATCCAAACTCAGGAGAGAATCCTAAAGAGACAAATGTATAAAGTAAAAAACCACATTGTGTGAACCTTGCCTAAAACAGATTGCATACATTAATGTGAAGGTTTACCTTGGATTTTTTTCTTTATTATTAGAGTATTAGATACATGACAGTGTTACCCCTGTAGCGTGAATTGCATTCAAATAACCTGCATTGTGCTGCTTGTCCTGTAGACTACTATAAAACAGCCTGAAGCCTGCTAAAGGGTCTGCAAGTCAGGTACATAGAATCTGAAATTTCCTGCAACCCTAGCGGCAATAAACAATGGCCCCAAAGGGAATTTCTGTTACTTACATGGTATTTCAGAATTGCTACTTATGTACTTTAAAGCTATACTTACTTCTATGTCATTTTTTATTATTTTTATGTCATTGATTCCTGAGCAGAGTATATATTATATATTGTAACATCATTATGATTTTATAATAAGAACAACCCGTATAAAAACATAAATTGGTATAAAGAGTATGTATTTAAACAAAGTGGAATCCATAACAATGAAATACAATAAGGAGTCACATGAAGCATTCAATGTTGAATCAATTTTAAAATTGTCTCCTATGACCGTCACACGTTGATGTTGATCTCTATTACTTTCATCCCTGATTAAAGCTTCTGAATGGAACACCTGGGGCTATTGACAATTTTGGCAACATGTTGTTTTTTGCATGCATTGAAAAGGGACCAAGTGGTAATTGCTAAATAATGAACCAAACTGTTTATATCCATAGTTAATGTGGAGAATCCACGCTAATGCTGAGTCTACTACATTTCTACAGTACAGTTTAATATCTTAAGTCTCCTTTATTAATGGAGTTTGACATAAATTAATATATTCTAAGATCAATTACAACTGCAAATAATTGCCAGGTTCATCTATTTGTATAACACACAGCTTAAGTAAGGCAGCAATTTTAGCTCATTATTTGGAGTATAGGTGTTATCAGTATGAGATGTAAAGATGTGAAGCCGACAGCTTATCTTAAATAATTAATTACTGATGACAAGGATAAACTTTCTGTGATCAGCCTCTGGGCAAGCTTTAGTATACAGAATAACTCAACATGATAGAAGGAAAAGGCACGCCGTTATTTTATTTTGTGTATCTGCGTAGATCAGGCAATTCAGCTCAAAGCCTTTTATCACAGCAGATGATAAAATTACAATTATTACCAGTTTCTGCAGGTTATGTGAAAAGAAACAATAACACGCTACCATTGTTTACTACATAAAGTTTCTTGGTCAACAAATATAAGAATACATGTATCCAAACATAGCAGATCATTGATTTGCCCACTGGAGGATCAAAGCCTCTTCTGGAGGCCTCAGATTTAGCTGGAACAGAAACCATTCACATTCATCAAAGGGCAACTTATTTCCATTTCTGGTTTATAACTTTTTCTGATTATTTCATATGAAACCTACATATACCCACACTACTTATAATCCACAGTACATATAACCCACACTGGTGTTACCACCTTATAAGTGGATCTGAAGGTGTACTTGTTCCATATGACTAGAGGTTGCTCACTTATAACATTTTTTTCTTTAGGACTCAGGGTAACCATTCATAACACTGGGGAACACTCATTTTGGTACCTCAAAAGTTGAAACCATTTTTGAGTATGTTTGGGGTGCTGATTCTTAAAATGGCACCTGTTTTCCCCTATCAGCTCTAGTTTTGGAGATCCAGCATTGCTACCTTACCAAGTATATGCTGCTGAAAGTAGTTGTCACTCAATATTGTACTAAATAAATATTGAAAATGAATGTCAATTAACTAAATTAATGTCATATGTTGTGGCATATAATGTCATATATCCTTGAGCAAATTCAATTCTATTCATCTGTAATATTTATAAACAAATTAATCACAAGAACATTGTAGAATCATGTCATCAACATCTCGGAAACTAGAGCTGTTAGAACAAAGTGGATGGTATTTTCAGATTCAGCAGCACTGAGATACCAAGAATAAAGTCAAAATTTCTAGTCACCCCAAATGTTTTCTTTTTACAAAAACCATAAATAAAATCCACTGTAATGGTAACCTTAAGTTGGGTTAAGAATTTTTAACTGGTCTGCAGGGATTAACTTTGTCTCCTCTGGTCCCATGCTATAAGTCCGTTCCTGTATGATGTCATGTCCAATGTCACTTTTGGTCCAAAGTAACATTAAGGTGGCATTGGGCCAGAATTGAAGATGGAAGTGACATGAGCAAGCACTGCAAGACCAGAGACAAACGGGAACAGAGGTGACAAAAACCAAAGGACCAAGCCCCACTCTTAGTAGTAAAAGTTATGTTTAAACAATTACTTCCTTTGTGTCTTTTTATGGCATCTAAAGTGCATAGAAAGGAGTCTTTTCACTGTTAACCTTCTCAATTAGCAATTGCCAAGAGACACATTTAGCTGTATTGCACGGTTACGTGTTCTGAATGTTCGTTGATAACCAAGGATCTACTTTGATTACATTGAACATTATGCAACACTTTGCTTTCTTTAGACCAAGGTTCATCCACCCTTATTAGCCTATTGACATATCTAAGATGACCTAAACAACTACCCTGTTGTAATTATTTTACAGTACTTTTTTTGTTTGAGTGTGTTTCAGACAATGTATAACAATAGAGAGTCATACGTTTCACAAATTATTATTAAATTTTGAAAAATAAGTATTCCATGTCTGTATTTAAAAGTAAATTAATGAAAAAATGTTTGATCTGCTAATATTACAACTGGAGTTATAGGTAATTTTTTCCACTGCGAGTACATGGGTGAGACAGTTACCAACATATTTTCCTAAATGCTTTGTTTAACCTCCCTCAGACTTCTACTTCTCACACCACACACCATATCGATGGAAACATTTTGGCTCTCGCACGTTTTGATATGTACTGGATGGATGGACAGATGGATGGAGCAACCCTGTTATTAGAGGCAACAGGAGTCTAGAGCTGGCCATAAACATACAAAAAATGTTACACAAACTAGCCAACTTTAGAGGAACTCTGACCATTGAAGGTGCATAGAAGCCTTTCTCGTAAATTGTAACTGGATATAAATCTCTTTGTTCTTAGTGAGCTTAACCTCTAGCAGAGGACGTTTTTTCTCATCCACTCACCCATATGCACACTTACTCAATATGGAGCTATTGGTAGAGGTAGCTGTTTTTCAAATAAACTATCTGATATATAAAGCCAACTACAGGCACTCGGACTTACACTAGTAATAAACATGCCCATGACAGACTTTCTTCAATTCCTACAATGATTAAACTTTTTTTAGAGTAATGTTTAATAAGGAATGCTAGTATATAGTGTTGTGACTGCTGCTGCAATTTACAGTAATATTTTTAAAAGGTTTAGGAGAAGCATGTACAGTACAATATATCTTTGCTTTAATATTGCATTCTGAATGTGTAGGGTTTATGCTCATGCTTCTGACTTCTGTGTGGAATATCAATTTTAAAGATGCTCATAACTTTTGAAAGCTGTAATATTTTCTTGCTTCAGACATAATGAAGTGATGTGCCAATAGTAAGAAATATTGGGGTAATAAATTTGTATTCTGATAACTAAGTAAGTAAAAACAGCCATTGAAAAAGATAGAATACATATTGTCAAGAATCCCCGGCAGGTTAAAATAATTATATCATTAATCAATGTAATGCTGTCTCAAAGTAACACACACCCATCATTTTAATGGAACCTAGCATAAAGGCCGTACAGTCTTCAATCATTTAGTATGGGTTTCGTGGCACTTAAGAACTTCAGTGAGAGCTGCACAATGCTGGAAAATTAAAGGTAAAACAGCATTCTTTAAATGGCAATAAAAAAGTATTTATTGGAGCAGAGATAGAATCCCGTCTCTGCATTATGCATTCATACGTACTTATACACCCTGTTGTTTAGCTCTTATAATGTTAATAGCTGTATCTTACCGAAGTCATGAATAGAAATGGCTCTAAAAGACATTTTACAAATAAAAAAATATAACCATTTCAATATAATAGCTTGCACGGAAGTATGATCATGCTCAATTATTTGAAGTATTAGAATAAAAAACTAAGGCCTTCTTCATACTGTCCAGTTTTTCTTAGACTTGCGACCAAAATAAGAATATATGCCTGTACTGCATGCCTCTTCATTCTTTAGGAGGCACTCTTGGTTTTAGTTTAAAAGAAAAAACTACTAAAATACGTCAAATGTTAATATGGCCTTGCTTCAGCAATACTGATGAACCCCAAACAAGGAAGTACACCTGCAGTCATAAGAAATAAATATCACCACCAGATGATTCAGCAAATGGACAGCGGGTGGATGATGACAAGTGAAGGGTTAGTAAAGATTCACATGTGGGTCTACTCCTAAAATGAGAGAGTAATAGTCCTAGTTGACCTTAACTAACTGTCCCTAAATCTTCCTCTAAACCTCACCCTACAGCTGTCGTGAACCCTGGAGCTTCTATTCCTTAAACTGACTTTAAAGCTTGCCCTCAAAAAAATCCAGAAACTACTCCAAACCCTAATACAGCAAGTAGCTCTAGGACACAGTGATTCCCTAGGCAGGACCCAGCAGAATCTAGACAAACAGCAAAACGATATTCTCAAGGAATACAAACTCTAGAACATGGGCAAACAGAACTTAGACAAGTAACATCAATATACTAGAACTTGACACAACTAATCTCGACAAAAGATTTCTAAAATCAATAATTTGACATTTTAAGGCTAGACAGGACCTTGCTGTATACTCTGCAACCAGACTGCCTGATTCATCTGAGCTTCATGAAGACTTGGAGTACTAACAAGCTCCAGGTGCACAGCCAGGTCATCTGACATGCAAGGATCCTGAGCAGTTGCCATGCAACCACTTCAAACAAACACACACAACAGAAGACAGACATGACAAAGAAATTCCTGCTGATCTAATAAGCAAGAAAGGATGAAATGTAATGAGAGTTCACAGCACTTACTCAGAGTCAGACATACTATTTAGGTATTAGGGCAATGCTTGAGAGCACATAAAAAAGGAGGACCACTGCTCTTTGGTCTTTAGAATGTTTCTTTCAAAAAGAATGCAAGTTATAAATGCTCAATAAGTGTATTTTATTTACCCACAACTACTAATATATGATGGCCACAAAGGTTGGTAATGAGCGTACAGGCTTTGAAATGTATACGTCACTACTATGTTTACATCCTCAGATATTCTGACTAATGCTCTCTCTAAACCACACGTGTCAAATACAAGGTCTGTGGAACTAATATGGTTGGCCATATCTTTTATGTTGCCAGTAAAAGCTGAAACATAGTTACAGAGAAGGACAAGATCCAGACACAGAAGGACCATTTTCACCAAAGGACACAGCAAGCATTTGGCAGAGAGTGCAGCGCCAACACAGGGAGCGAACAGTATCTCAGATTTGGAGCTCCATTGCACCTCCACACCGTTCTGTTCAGCAACTGGTTCTGTTCAGCAACAGGTGATGCATTGCTCTAACAACCCTACCCAAGCACCCTAGCCACCCACCAAAGCCTTTAAAATGCACTTTGAGGGCAACCATAATGTTCATGCCCCTACATATATCTGCAGCCAACTGGTTTGTGGACCAGCTTTAAACATAGGCTGTATTTGTTTTAATGAGAATGAAAACAAGCAAAACTCATATAAAATAAATAGCTTAGTACCTAACAACTAAACATATAAAACTGAGTAAAATCACAGCTGTTTGGTCAAAAGCAACAGTAGTTGTAGGGTTGGACTAGTTAGATTCTGGTGCTATAATAAGTACCAAAAAGTCCAGCTTAGAATAAGACTTTTGGAAACTCATTTTGTATTAAATGTAGGATAGAGTTAATTATTTTTTTTCTATTTGCATTTTAAAACTATTAATAAGATCAATAACTAGGTTTTCAGAGTGATGATATTAAAAAATCAACAACATCAAAACGAAAGGCTGCATGTATGAAAACTGTCTAGGTGTAAGGTGTAGCAACCAATCAGAGCTGCCCTTTCATTTCATATAGTGCTCTGAAAACATGAAAGAAGAGCTCTGATTGGTTGCTATGGGTAATAAAAAAAAGTTTTAAACCTAGACAGTTTTCATACATGTCCTCCTAAATCTATGGGCGTCTTCCTCCTAACTTGATTCACTTCTTAGTGTATTCAGTTTTGTCAAGATCCGATCACTTAAATTAATTTCATTAATCAATACTCCTCCCTTTTTTACATGCTGAAAAGCCATGTATATGCTTCCCACTTCTCCAACAATATATCTAGGTTAATTGATATTTTCTCTTGTGATACACCTTTCACTATGCAGGACCACTCTACATTAATCATTAAGTCAGAGTACACATACCATATAACTCCTACATCCAAATCAAACTCATTCTGTACCAAAAATAAAATTTTCTATTCGAAACATTTGTTATATCATTCATCATTAAAATCATATAAAATATATAAAAAATTTAGTGTTACACACAGAGAGGCTACCAGTAGATGTGCAGTGATCAGTATTTGACATAACAATTTTTAATAGCTTCACAGATTGTATAAAAAGACATTGAAAAGCATGTTTGCACAAAATATATTATAGTTATGTTCCCTATAAAATTACCATAAAACTTACCTTTACCCCTTAACAACTGCCCACAGTATCACTCACGGCAGGTGGTGTGTGTTTTTGTTGGGAGAGATGCCAAAAGACGTTGTTGCCTTCAGAGGAGGTTTACAGCTTCCATTGTCATAGCAGTTAACAGCTTCATTCCAATAGCAGTCTTTGTACATGGTAGGGACCAGAGGCTTCCTCTGATCCCAACCATTTTATCCTTTGATTGCCATCAGGTCACCTGGATTCCCAGTGCTAGATGAAGCCTGGAAAATGTCTGCATAGTTAGCCCTGGGGACCTAAAGAAGCCCCATGGCTTTCTGTGTTGTAAGCCTACTACTAGGGCACATTGTTTGTTGCCCTAACAGCACCTTTTGTACTACACGTGTAAAATTTAATACATAGTTTTCTTATTCTGTTTTAATATTTTTTTTAGTATTCAAGTGTATTGTATGAATTGTTTTCAATTAAACATGGGGATAAACCCGCCCCCATTTTAGCAGACCATCATGAAAAAGACGAGGGTTCTCCTCGAAACTTCACAATCAAGTGTATATCCTGCTCATGATAAGCCTCCTCCTTTTCCCAAAAGGGGAACATATATAGATGATGCAAAGCTGAGCAAAGACGTTTACAGCTTTGACCACTTAAAGGAGTTGTCTCCCCACATTTAAAAGAATGCATGAAAAATTCCTGTCACTTCCTTTTCAACAATTTGCATAACTCCATCTTTTACCATGTGTCTTTCAGATGCAAATTAAGATTAGATTACTTCTCAACTACTGGAAGGACTTCTACGATCCCAAAAACAAAACCCTAATTACAGACTTTTTATTGAATAAATCAATTTTTTTACTTCTGGCAGCACGGGCCCTGACTACACTGTGACCTGTGTGATGACTCACTCTCGTTATCTCATTGAACAAACAGCCCCAAATTTGTTACAGGCGGTTACTGAGGGGAAATGAAATAGCCACTGAGGTAATAAAAATTTACTTTAAACCTTTTGGGAAAACAGGGAAAATGCAAAATATTTGGAAAAAAGTCTTTATTTTGGTTCCCACAATTTGAAAACATTTTTTTGACAGACAACCCCCTTAATTACTACACCTTTTTTTAGACTAAAATGTGGAAATGTACAGAAAGGGTTGATGGACTTTTTTGATAAATCAATTAAAAAGAAAGAAAATGTTTCTTATAGTCTGTAAAGTTTTATATGGACTAAGGGATTTTGGGGCCATAAAAAACTAATTGGGGTGTTTACTGCGAAAAGAACGTTCCGACACGGAAGTGGTCCCCGGACCACCGCAAGCATGTGTAAGCCCGCCAGGAACGAATCTAATGTCCCGATTCACCAGAGCCCCCGCAAAGCGGGAGGACTTGCTGCGGCGGGGGCTACCATGTCCCCCCTGACGGACTTGCTTCGGTGGCAGCCGAAGTAAAGCGGGTGCAAAATCGCAGCAGCTCATCGGGGTCAGCAGGGTCAGGGCAGGCGCAAGATCGTGGCAGTAGACGGAAAAAGAAACGGTAAAAACGGTAATCATACGAACAAAAGGGAAAGTTTCTCATTAGGCAAGGCACTAAAGACCGGGAAGGAGCGGGGGGAAGCGCCCAGGTGATAAGGGGGTGGCCCCTTACCCAATTTTCCCCCCACTGCCCCTTTAAATCTCCAGAAAGGGGCGCGCGCGCCTTAGACACGGGGCGCGCCGCCGGCAGCAGGAGACCCGGGGGACAGGGGCGCGGGGGGGGTAAATGGCGTGCCGGGGGGCAGT
>JAODAL010030221.1:0-50302 GCA_025379985.1 Phyllomedusa bahiana | reverse complement strand
TTCTAAATCCCCTTAGTTACCTAAAAAGTTCCACTGACACGACCCAGGGACGACAGGCCGTTGCGTAAAAAAATTCTTATCTGAGCAGGCAAAATGAATGAGGTTTTAAGGACCGAGTAGAAAGGCTTTCTATGAGGCTGTGTTTGCTGTTTTGAGAATCCACTGTTGTACTGTTTATTATTTCATTTAAAGTTTTGGCGCCCCCTTTTTCCCTCACTCCTTACTCACCCCCCCTCTAGCCCTGCGCCTTCATGATCAGCGTGATTGTTGACATTCTCCCTGTGCTGAAAAGGAAGGAAAGAAACTTGCGCCCTGGCAAACCCCCTTTAATGCAATATTAAAAAGGGACTTGTTTTTGCAATATTTTTAACATAAAAAGCAATCCTTGTAGCGAGACAACCCCTTTAATAACCTCACTAGAAAATGCTAAGGTGTGTAGGTGCATTACCCCCAAACTGGTGTTTGTACAAATATAAATAAATCAAGATATTTTAAAATTTTTTTTGTTCGTTTTTATTAATTTTTGACTCATTAACTTGTTAGCAACCCTGTGCGGCTAAAAATTCCAAACTGTTTTTTCAGTTGAATCTTTTAAGATGTGTTGTTTAAAAATGTATGAAAAAATTATACTTTTTACATGTTTTTTAATACAGAAAAATTGCATAATAAAATGATTTGCTTTACTCCTTTTTACATTTAATATGGTTATCATAATCTTGACCACAGAAAAATGGGACATGAATTATCAAAAAAACACAGAGCTACATTACAGCTTCAAAGGCGATGGAGATGAATCCCAGCAGCAGGCGAGTCTGGCCCTTTTGCGCATGGGGGAAAAAATAGCAGGTGCCGTTAATTAATGAGCAAATGCTCTAGTACTAGTTCACACCGCATGCAAAAAAAAAACAGTATAACACATGGGGGATGTTTAAAAAATGCAACAAAAACCAATGAGAAAATTGCATATGGATAAAAACGATACAGGGGTAAAACCCTCTGTACAGTTATACCTTTGGGTTTCAGCTTAAAATCTCCCACAAAGGAAAATGGGGAAGCTGCCCCGCAATTAGAAGGTACACGCACAAAATTTCTTTTACCCAAGCCCCGTATTTTGGGCAAAAAAGATAAAAAACATGCTGGGAAAAAAAATAAAATATGGGAAAAAATATGCCTGAATCCCCGCAGCAGGCGACTCTGGCCCCTTTTTTGCATGGGAAAAGTAGCAAGTGCTGTTAAAATTAAAGAGCAAAAGCTCTAGGTACTAGTTCACACCGATGCAAAAAACCACAGTATAAACAATGGGGAGACTGCTTAAAAATGCAACAAAAACCAATGGAATTCCCCCTATGGATAAAAGGGTACAGGGGTAACGCCTCTGTAAGTTTACCATGTGGGTTTAGTTTATCTCCCAAAAAGGAAAGGGGGCAAGCTCCCAGCATTAGAAGGTACACTGCACAAAATACTTGACCTAAGCCCCCCAGTATTTTGGGGAAAAAAGAAAACATCGGGGGAAAAATATCAAAATATGAAAATATGAGGTTTTGTTGTACAGTAGCTACAGTACGAAAAGCTCGAAAACCCAAAGGGGCAAGGTCTCATCTTTGCGAGTCCCTACAAAATTAAAAAGAAAAAAAAAAAACCACGAAAAATCGGCTGAATTCCAAAAAATCCCAGAGTAACTTCAGCTTCAAAGGCTGATGATGCACTAAATCCCAGCGCAGGCGATTTGGCCCCTTTTGGGCTGCATGGAAAAGAAGAGGTCCCGTTAATTAATGAGCAAATGTCTAGTTTACTAGTTCACACCGGGCACAAAAAAAACCACAGTATAACCATGGGGAGCTGCTTAAAATGCAACAATACCAATGAGAATTGCATAGGATAAAGCGAACAGAGGGTAACGCCCATCGTACGTTATCCATGCGGGTTTTCAGCTTATATCCCCACAAAGGAAATGGGCAAGCTGCCCACCAAAGAAAAGGGTAAAACTGCACAAAATATTGTACCCTAAGCTCCCCAGTATTTTAGGGAAAAAAGTAAATGCTGTGTTTTAAAAATGGGGTTTTTTTTGCATCTGGTGTGAAAAAGTACTAGAACTTTGCCATTAAATTAAAAGGGGCACCTGCTATCTTTTACCCATGCAGCAAAAGGGCCAGATCCCCCGCGCTGGGATTCAGTCAAATTTTTCCCTTTTTTTTGATATTTTTCCCGCATGTTACTTTTTGCCCTAAAATATGGGAGTTTGGGGTACAAGTATTTTGGCAGTGCACCTTCTAAGTGCGGGCATTTGCCCACTTTCCTTTGTGGGAGTATAAGCTGAAACCCACATGGTATAACTGTACGATGGCATTTCCCCCTGTATCGCTTTATCCATTCAATTTCATTGGGATTGTTGCATTTTTTGCGTTCCCCAAATTTTTATCTGTGTTTTTTTTTTCATGCTGGTGTGAACTAGTATTTGAGATTTGCCATTAAATTTTCGGCACCTGCTATCTTTTCCCCGCAGAAAAGGGGCCAGGTCGCCTGTGCGGGGTTCAGTGATCCATCAGCCTTTGAAGCTGTAAGTGTAGCTCTGTGATTTTATCATAATCTTGCAAATGTATTCCACAAATTATCAGTAAAATGAGTTAACTGATAGTAATCAACCAGATATTCAAGAAAACTAAATCATTTTTGACGCTTTACTTTTTGCAGGTTTAAATTTACGTTTGCAGTTTCATTCAACCATATTGCTGATTTCTGCGGTACTGATCCATAAAACTGAGCGCATGAGCTTTAACTGTACCTCCTTGGTTTTAGATATTATATGGATTAACATGGAATGCTATAATGCCTGTTGTTTTAGGAAGGTAATATTCCTGGGAAAGCATTGCTTCAAGGGAGAATTATTTGCTTAAAAGAGAAAACAAAATGCAGCACACAAAGTACCATCAAGTCTGTGATGTGGACCCATAGAGATTACATGTTCCCATTATAGTATCCATACACATATTATTGTAGCTTTTATGATCTCTAAGGGTATGTTCACACAATGTATTGCAGCGCGTACAGTACATGTGGGGGGCAGCCCGCCGGCCCCATAGACATGCATTACTCGCGGAGCGTATTCGGTGCAAGTAATTGACATGTCACTTATCTCCCCGTGCGTACAATACGATCATATTGTACGAGTGGGGAGAAGAGGTGCAAATACGCGGCGAAATGCATGCCGAAATTTCCCTGTGTGAACATACCCTAAGACTCATATTTAGTGTAGCTTTTCATTCTCCTTAGTATGAAGCTTGCAGTTCTCCATTTCCATATTGTTGAACAGTATGTCCAGTTAAATCAGGTGCCAAACCAATGTCATATCTGACGGCTAGTCATTATGAAAAAGAAAAATACATGATATTTTCTCTGTAAGAACATAGCTTAAAACTTATGTCATATGCTAAGTACTGCTAATGATAAAGTGTTTAAGTATAAGATAAACTGGCTGCTGTAAAACTCATTATTCTTCACTGCCATTAATTTGTCCATACACTCTCATCAGTCTGTCTCAAATCATGTGTTTTCATTGTGAAGACTCCATATGTAATTCCCACAGACCAGTTTAATCGTGGATTGTCAGATAAAAGTACAGTGATTAATTTAGTGGGAATAGTTGCTGGAAAATGGAGAGGGATAATCTTTCCATGCCATGTGGGAACAATTACACTCTGATAAAATAATGTAACTGTTCACATTGTGTCAGAATTATTAAAGCTTCTTTAAACTATTGTTTTTCCAGGCAGAACTCAGTGGCATTAGGGTGTATTCACACGTGGCAGATTTGTAGCAGAAATGGCAGTGACCATCCCATCATCTGAATGGAGCTTGCAGAAATCCATGGGCTTAATGTAAAAACAACCTTGTGTTAAATGTATAGAACTGATTTCCACTCACAGAAATTTCTGTAACAAATCTGCCCCGTCTGAATATATCTAAAAGAACCTGTCTGCTCTTAGTGCTTCTCATGATATGCAGCTTTCATGCTCTCCACTAAATTGTAGAGGGATGTAAAATGGAAGGATTTTTTATCGCTTTATGAAGATTTACAACCTAATAAATAAAAAATTATATTTCTTTTCTTCATGAATTGTGAGTTCAGTAGTTTTATGAACAGTTGCTTTTTCTTTAACACATTAATGTTTATACAAAACTGCAGGCAAAGTACAATTATTCAGTTTGCGTTACACTTACAAAATTAACTGAGGACTTTCCAATTTAACTTCCAGTATATTTCACGCTTCTTTCTTTTTGGTTGCTACTATTTATTTCTGCTTTTAGTTACAATTTTTATTTACACTTTCTACCTTCCCTGAGCGCTGCACTTATGTTCAATTAATGTATAAGTATTTACATGTTAGTTTGCATGTGCAATATGTACTGAATTTAAGGATATGTTTACACAAAGCATTTTTACATGAATCTGACATATCTGCATTGCATTCATTTGCATGGGAAATCCAGGGCATAGTTTACATAGTATGAGTCTTTAGAAAGCAACAGGGATATTAGCCAAGCCAGCATCATCCAATCTGCACACAGCTGTTTCGGAGTTTTGCCCCTCATTAGTACAGAGCAGAGCGATACTGGCTGGCTGGATGGGAGACAATGAGTGGCTCACCCAGCCAGCCAGTATTGCTCTGCTCTGCACTGATGAGGGGCAAAATCCCCAAACAGCTGATGCTGGTTTGGCTAATATCCCTTTTGCTTTCTAAAGACTCAGTGTGTCAAAAGCAAGTTGAGGATTTGTTACATTCAATAGAGGGCACTTGAGCTTCTCAGCTCCTTTCACATAATGCCTTGTGATATGCAGATGATTAGTGGAAGGCAAAAAGGCAATTCAAAACTCCACACACCTATATTGTGCGCTCCCCAAGGAGAGATATTCCCCTTTCTAAAATATACTATGTCTTCTATGATGACCTAAGACAGTTTTCAAACATACTGTATGGCTCTAGATTTTTCACCATTACCAGATCTATTTTTAAGACACATTCTTTGATGTCTCTATTAAGTTTAAAGATACTGGTGGAGGAACTTATTTTATGGTCTGTTTTTGATGTTGTAGCCTTTGATAAAAAGACACTAAAGTGTTAAAATATGAAGAATTAAAGGACTAACTTCTGACTATCATGGTGGTTCCATCCATATTTACCATTTAGATTATATTAATATCCTTTATTATTAAAAGAATACAGTGATATAAAAGATACTATCAAACTTGGATACATTCTAGATATTCTAGAATTCTACATTCAGTCAGTTTGGGATTATAGTATTTGGGTTTCCTACCATTTGGGAAAATTCACACATCAAAAATGGATAGATGAATAAGATATTCACATAATTTTTTACAACAAATCGCCACCTGTGAACATACCAGTACTCCATTTCACTCAAATGAGTAATGTTTTCATCAGTTTTACATTGATTTTACTATTTCTTGAAAATGCAGGATTGTAATGTTCCATGCTGGAGCAATGTGCTTGAAAACAGTTCACAGTATAGATAGATCAAACATACAGTCCAAAGCATGCATAATAATTAAATTGCAGGTAGACCAAGCATGAAGCTCTGTACTGTGTCTATATATAAGACATTAAAACCATTCTTAACAAAACGTATAAAGTCAGGCATTATATAATTAGAAGGTTAGCAAAGATGATAAATTGTACAAATCCATCAAATGTAATAATTCCTAAATGTCAAATCTATCACAACCAAAAAAGGCTCAATAATAACTCAATCAAATCTGCAACTAATTTAACTTGATAGAGGAAAATGCTTCCTTCTTGACCCCATAAATGGAGGACATATTCATTCCATGGCTCAATTAAGGCGTTTAATTTTCAGCTTTTTATAAGAATGGCATGTACACGACATTAATTTGTATTACAGAAAGATTATATAGAGTCATACAACATACCACTACTCTAAGGGTTAGTTCAAGTAGAGTAAATATATCATTAAAGTTAAATAAACATGAAAGCACCGAGTACTGCATGAAGTCGATAAAAGGTACAAATTAATATGTTGACGCCACAATACACACTTCATAGAGAGATGTCTGGCTTAAAATATCAATATGGATTCAATAGACTTGTCAATAACAGACAATCAGGACAAAGCATAATTATTGTTTTTAATTTACAGAAAATATGTTGTCTAGCTTAGAAAAACTAATGTCAAATAGTATATTAGGAAGTTCTAAGTAATTACTGGGAATCCCCTATTCATGTACTTTAGTAATTTTAACACATAGGAGCAAAAACAAAATTTTCATGGTACCTGGAGACTTTATTTTGGTATTTTTGTCCTGCTGACTCCGAAAATAACATCCATTTCTTTCTATGAGCTCAGGTTTTGAGATATTGCTAACATCATTACCTTTGTACTTGATTTTGTTATTTTTCCGCCAGATTCGTTTACTTTTAGTATACATTATACTTATGAATTTGCTGATGTTCTGTTGATATTTTTGTTTTCCTATGATGAACATTAAGAAGTTAAAAATCATGCATATGTTTGATTTACCACAAATCCAGGAACTTACTAAAGACCAGTGTTTCCAAGATTCAATGGACAACATTGCAGCACATGCATTTTCATTTCATTTTGTGTGGTTGTAAAGAATTTTCTCAGGAACTACAGGACCTCTAACTATGGTAAACTGGTAGAGAAGATGCTTGCATTTTTGTACACTTAGGGCGACATGTATGAAAGAAGGCGCGTCAAAGTGAATAGTTGAGTCTCATTTTCAGTGTATAATGCGCCTGATGTATGAAAGTGGTTTTTGTGCGTTCATAAAGGGTGTGTAAAGTTTAACGTGCCTTGCCTATGTGTTAGGCGCATTACGGAACTTAGGTGCATAAGTAATGCACCTAAATTGCATTAAGGTTATAGACAGGCTGGAAATAAGAGAAAAGTTATTCGAATAGCATGTCAGTGAATAGAAACTAAACTGATCCTGCTTGGAGAACAACAGGTCCCAGCAAGACCTGTGCTGTGCTGGCTCTTGCTGTATGTAGAATAAAGGGTGAGAGCTGCAAATATAGATTTCAAATTTAGTAGTAAAAATTTAAAATATAAAAATCTGAACAGCATAATCAGTGGATTATTTAATGTAAAATTTGTTTAAATTTCTATGAATTTTAAATACATTTTATAGAAGATATTTCTATATTTTGGGGATATCATATATTTATGTATATATTAATTTTATATGATCAAATTTTTCATTAAATTTAAACAATAAAATGTTATACACTTTGATAATTATAATAAACCACTTTTTATTATTGCACTGGTATAAGTTGAGAACTAAGGGACATTTTTTCCCCTTACAGCAAATCTAGCTTCACTTCGACTCCTCAGGCTCAGGCAGACCACATTCACATAGGTCTGCTTTTCGGAGCAGTAATGTGCTAGTTTTGCCGAACCACATTTATATATGTGTCTAATCTTACGAATGTGGTGCGTCACACCTCCATAACGCCCCCAGAACGCCCCTCCGTGTTAGGCACATTAGAAAGTGTTGAGTCATACGAACAATGCGCCTAACACATTCATTAGGGGCATTAGACATTGGAGCTGGCTCAGTTAGGTGCATTGTACACCAGAAAAACGTGTGAAAAACCTTTTCATACATGTCGCCCTTAGTTATAATATGTGCATCAAATTGCATTACCTCCAGGGTCGTTTGGATCGTTTTCCAAATTGCCTTGATGATTTAATCACTTAAGGACAAAGTGTTTTTTTTGTCACATGTTTTTTCTTCTCATCATTCACAGAACCATAACTTTTTAATTTCAAAGTAAATTAGAGGACTTTTATTTTGTGGGATTAGTTGTGTTTTCTAATGGTGTCATTGACTGTACCATAGAATATAATGGGAAACCAAAAACAAATTCTAAGTGGGGTGAAATGTTAAACAAGTACTTGCACTATGTTTGCAGGAGTTTTGTTTTTATGATGTTCACTCTTCAGTATAATAGATGTGTTATCTGTATTGTGCAGGTTGATATACTCAATTCCAGCAATACCAATATGAAGGGTTTTCATTATGTTTTAGTACTTTCAAAAAAAAAAGTCTCTATTTTAAAATTTGCTCTGCAGCACCATTCTCTTCATCCAAGCCCACTGCAAGGCCAGTTGGATGTAGCTGTGTGGAACCCCCAGTTTGCTTCCTCTGATGTGGCTACTCACGGTGACAGGTCATTGGCCGGGTAATTAGTGTACTTTCTCTTTAAATTTTAATGAGCTGCCAAGGGAGGGTGCGTGCGAACTCAGGATGCCGTCAGCAGCGAGAACCAGAGCATGAGCGAGGACAGGTGAGTACACACTAGCAGGGGGAGCCACAACTGAGACACATACAGAGGCACAGGGACCACGGCATGAACCGTGACAGTACCACTCCCTTAAGCCCCCTCTTAGCCAGTTGACTCCTCTGTGTGGGAAGCAGGGCAACACTATCCAACTCAGTTTTCCAAGAACTGTCTTCAGATGAGATCTCTTGCCAGTCCCGGAAAACTTCTTTGACATGGGAGTCCATAGCTGGAACAGCAAAGTCGACAGGCAAGGGGGGAGGTTGTCGGAATTGCACCAGACGGGCAGGCTTGAGACAGCGTGAGTGGCATTGGTGGCCCCAATAGATAACCTTACATAAAATGCCCAGTTTTGGTGTACGACAGTTCATTTATATAGAGAATACGGCGTCAACAGTTTTTTGGTGCAATATACACCAAAAAAAGATGGTGCAGCCCTAATGGGACATATCGCTCTTAGTCTCTCTCAGAAAAACAAATGTCAATCCTGGTGTCTTGAGCAATGAGGTTGCCCAGGGTACCTGGTAAGTCAGGACTAGTGATGAGCGAACAGTAAAATGTTCGAGTTCAAGTCGAACCGCAAACTCTGAGGAGTTTGGTTCGAAGTTCGAGTCGAACTTGAACTTCAAACCCCATTAAAGACAATGGGAGAAGATGTTCGGGTTAATTTTTATACCTATACAGGTGAGGAGAAGCTATAATTACCATCCACAACAGTACACCAACACTAGACACATTATCCGCCAGGCATGACACATTGTAATGCGCCTAAAAATGATACGCTGTGCGCCTCCATAACACAATGCGCCTATTGAGGCGCACTACATAAACAGGTAATGATATGTTATGCGCCTCCGTTGTGCAATGTGCCTCGATAGGCGCATTACATACACTACCAATGAAATGATGCGCTGTGCGCCTCCATAACGAAGTGCGCCTATTGAGGTGCATAGCACATCATTACAAGTGTAAATGTGTTAGGCGCATTTTGCATTTTACAAGTATGTGTTAGGCACATTTCAAAAACTTGTAATGATAAGCTCTGCACCTCCATGCACGATGTGCCTTGATAGGGGCATTACATACACTTCTAATGATATGCTATGTGCCGCGATTTGCGCTTGTCGTGGCACAAAATACTTCATTGGTAGACTTATCATTGCAAGTATATGAAATGCACTTAACACATACTTGTAATGCGCCTAACACATACTTGCAAAATGTGAAATGCGACTAACATATATACATTTATAAGGATGTGCTATGTGACTCAATAGGCGCATTCCGTTAAGGAGACGCATAGCGCATCATTTTTAGACTCATTAAAATGTGTCGGTCCAGGCATATAATGTGCCTAGTTTTGGTGTACGACAGTTCATTTACACCCAAAATATGGCGTCAAAAGCTGTTTTAGCGCAATATAGACCAATAAAACTGGCGTTGGCATGTTTGGAAATTTCGCCCAAAATATCCAAATGATGATGTTATTCAGATTTTTACATTTTTAGTTGTCACTAAATTAAATTAAAATATGAAATTTATTTTGCTGCTCACCCTTTATTCTACACACAGCACGAGCCAGCACACCATGGTTCTTGTTGGGACCTGTGGTCCACCAAACAAGATCAGTGCCATAGTTTCTATTCACTGACATGCTATTCTAATGACTTTTCTTTTATTTCCAGCCTATCTATAGCCTTTATACATATTTGCCGCATTTCTTATGCGCCTAAGTTCCATAATGCGGCAAACACACAGGCGAGGCGAATAAACTTTAGACACCATTTATGAACGCACAAAAACCACTTACATAAATTTAGGCGCATTTGGCATGGAAAAATAGATGCGAAAATGCACTTTGATCTGCCTAGTTCTATACATGTCTCCCAAAATGTTCCTTTTGTTAGGACAACTGGCAACTAGCTGTAATCTATAGGGACACCTGGTAGTAAATTTTCAATTTCCATAGTGTGCTACCACAAGAGCAATAAGGTATTATACAGTGTCCAGATTCACTTAGGTACCCATTATCCAGTATCTTGAACAAAGTATCCTTCTTTAACCTTTTCCTATCCTTTTTCAAACTTTTGTATAACTATTCAATAGATCCATGAACTTGGCGCAGTCTGTGCCAGACAGAAAAGTTTTGAATGTGTCAAAGATCGGGGTGGGGTGGGTGGCTCATGTCAAATCAGATTCATACAATGCGTCAAAAATGCACCAACATTTGGAGTAATATTGTTGTGCGAATCCATACAAGTTTCAAAGTGGTTTGGCTTTGAATACTTTTTCCGTAGAATGGGACATATTTATAAAGTGCTTTATAAAGGTCGACACCAGGTTCATACAGATGTAGCAGAGTCTATCTTGACCGTGATATCATGGCTATTTGTGTTATCTACTCTCATCTGTAAACAAAGGCCATGTAAAAGCATTGAGAAAGTAGAGATAACACTCTAGCTTGGTTAATGAAGGGTTATTATCTCAACATAATTCTTCAAATCTTCTCATATTCAGTGTGCTAACGTGAAAACTAACCAATATCAAATAGATAAAGCATAGATGAAAACTAAGGGCAAAATGTGTGAATGGTGTTCTTTGAGGCAAAAGCCTGTAGAAGCCATGTTCTATAGATGTATGTGCAATCATACACCAAAACTTGGTGCATTTTGCACCAGACACAGCACTTATGAATACGGCAAAAATATGCTATGCAAAACACGCCACACACCAGATTTATAAAACCACATACAACACTTTCATACATTCAGTCACAATCTACACTAAGAAAGAGCGAGCTGGCGAGTCGGCGCCAAGTTCATACATGTTGCCCTAAATGAACATGTTGAACTCCCATGCCTACGACATTTTGCCTTTTTAGGATAAGGACACATTAGGCACTTACCCTTGGTAAGCCGTATACATCTGAATACCTGCTTGCATATCGTGCAAGCCACAGTGAAACCACCATTTATCTTTTGCCTGTATATGGATACACAGCGGTTAAGCTGAATTACACATCTGAATAGCTGTTAGCAAGTATTTCGATGTATATGGCTGGAAAGGGATAAGTTCATAAAATGCCTTTATCCTTAGATCTACCTATTTAGTCCAGAAGAAAAAGAAATACAAAACCATAATGACAATTGTATCCAATTTACCACTATTTTGATACCAAATAAATAAATAAATGATACATTAGTTTGCTAACTATAAAACACAACCAAATAAATACCAAATGCATAAAGTACAATTCACAAGTAGATTTATAGCTGGGACTGAAATTCAGAAGCATTTTGATTTATAAATGTCACTCAAAATGTCAAAAGGCAGCTGAGCATTTCATAACAGAAGTTGATGATGCTGAATGATTTACAGATATTCAAGGTAAACATTAAATGGAGTTTTGAACTGATGATGATTAACACTACCCACATCATTATTGTCATTGTCATTAGGATTTTAGAGGTGAAAGAAACACTTTCTTTAACATTGGACGTATGCATACGTCCTAGCGGGAACTGCGTGCAAATGGATGTGTGTATACGTCCTGGCCATCATGCGGCTTGCGGGTGAGCCGCGCACGATCGCGACATGTAACCAGCGATAAATTACCACTGGCTTCATGCCGAGTGAGCTCCGGCCACGGGTGAAAAACGCTTCATTATTGCAACCTGTCATAGTCGCGAGAATGAAACCGCAGGCAGGAGGAGTGAGCTCCTGCTACCTGAGATCCGGAACAGTAACGGGTTTCTGAAAGCATCCGGGTAGTCTGGTGACGTCACCATGCCCGCAATGCATTGTAGGCATGGTGATTGGCAGTTACCATGGCGACCAGTAAACAGCAGCAACGCTGTGTACAGGTCTAACATAGTAACAGCAATCTGACGATGGCTATTGCAAATCCCCACTGGGGTAAAGTGATGAAATGTAAAAAAGTTTTAAAAAAGTAAAACACAAACATAAAAAATAAAATAAAAAAACACATCGCCCTTTTACCCTTTACAAACGCCAATCGCCGCAAAAAGATAAAAAATAAATAAAGTACCCATACTTGGTATCGCCGCGTGCATAACGACCTGCCCTATAAATCTGTCATATTAATTAACCCGTATGGGGAACGCCGTAAAAAAAAAAAAGACACAGAATTGTGATTTTTGTTCATCCCGCAGTACATACAATGGAATAAAAAGTGATAAAAAACTCAAATAAATGCCAAAGTTGTATAAATTAAAATGTCAGTTCATCCCGCAAAAAAAATCGCCTTACGCAGTTCTGTATACGGAAAAATAAAAAAGTTACAGAATAAAACACTTTTTTTTTTTTTTTTAAGTGCTTCAAAAAAAAGCCTCTGACGTGGCTACTCACAGTAACAGGTCATTGGCGGGGTAATTAGTGTACTGGTTCTTTAAATTTTAATGAGCTGCCAAGGGAGGGTGCGTGCGAACTCAGGATGCCGGCAGCAGCGAGAACCAGAGCATGAGCGAGGACAGGTGAGTACACACTAGCAGAGGGAGCCACAACTGAGACACATACAGAGGCATGGGCACATCCGGAGCAGGGACCATGGCATGAACCGTGACAGTACCACTCCCTTAAGCCCCCTCTTAGCCAGTTGACTCCTCTGTGTGGGGAGCAGGGCAACACTATCCTCCTCAGTTTTCCAAGAACTGTCTTCAGATGAGATCTCTTGCCAGTCCCGGAAAACTTCTTTGACATGGGAGTCCATAGCTGGAACAGCAAAGTCGACAGGCAAGGGGAGAGGTTGTCGGAATTGCACCAGACGGGCAGGCTTGAGACAGCGTGAGTGGCATTGGTGGCCCCAATAGATAACCTTACATAAAATGCCCAGTTTTGGTGTACGACAGTTCATTTATATAGAGAATACTGCGTAAACAGTTTTTTGGTGCAATACACACCCAAAAAAATGGTGCAGCCCTAATGGGACATATCGCTCTTAGTCCCTCTCAGAAAAACAAATGTCAATCCTGGTGTCTTGAGCGATGAGGTTGCCCAGGGTATCTGGTAAGTCATGACAAGTGTTGAGCGAACAGTAAAATGTTCGAGTTCAAGTCGAATCGCAAACTCTAAGGAGTTTGGTTCGAAGTTCGAGTCGAACTTGGACTTCGAGCCCCATTAAAGTCAATGGGAGAAGATGTTCGGGTTAATTTTTATACCTATACAGGTGAGGAGAAGCTATAATTACCATCCACAACAGTACACCAACACTAGACACATTATCCGCCAGGCATGCCACATTGTAATGCGCCTAAAAATGATACTCTGTGCGCCTCCATAACACAATGCGCCTATTGAGGCGCACTACATAAACTAGTAATGATATGTTATGCGCCTCCGTTGTGCAATGTGCCTCGATAGGCGCATTACATACACTACCAATGAAATGATGCGCTGTGCGCCTCCATAACGAAGTGCGCCTATTGAGGTGCATAGCACATCATTACTAGTGTAAATGTGTTAGGCGCATTTTGCATTTTACAAGTATGTGTTAGGCACATTTCAAAAACTTGTAATGATAAGCTCTGCACCTCCATGCACGATGTGCCTTGATAGGGGCATTACATACACTTCTAATGATATGCTATGTGCCGCGATTTGCGCTTATCTTGGCACAAAACACTTCATTGGTAGAGTTTGTAATACCCCTATCAAGGCACATCGCGCACGGAGGCGCATAACTTATCATTGCACGTATATGAAATGCACCTAACACATACTTGTAATGCGCCTAACACATACTTGCAAAATGTGAAATGCTCCTAACACATATACATTTATAATGATGTGCTATGCTACTCAATAGGCGCATTCCGTTAAGGAGACGCATAGCGCATCATTTTTAGGCTCATTAAAATGTGTCGGTCCCGGCATATAATGTGCCTAGTTTTGGTGTACGATAGTTCATTTACATCCAAAATATGGCGTCAAAAGCTGTTTTAGCGCAATATAGACCAAAAAACTGGCGTTGGCATGTTGGGAAATGTCGCCCAAAATATCCAAATGATGATGTTATTCAGATTTTTACATTATTAATTTTCACTAAATTAAATTAAAATATGAAATTTATTTCATATGCTCACCCTTTATCCTACACACAGCATGAGCCAGATGAGATCCCTGTGGGGTGTTGAATCCAAAATGGGGTGACTTCTGGAAGGTTTCACCTTTTCTGGTACTTTGGGGGCTTTGCAAATGCGACATAACCCCACCAAAATCTGCGTTCTAAAAGCCAAATAACACTCCCTCTCTTATATGTCCTGACATGCGCCCAAGCAGCAGTTTACACCCGTATGTAGTGTATTGCCGAACTTGGAAGAAATTGCGTAACAAAATTTTGGGTGCTTTTTTACCAGGATTCCATGTAAAAATGAAACATTTTCAGCTAAAATTGGAGATTGTTGAAAAAAATTTTTTTTTTCATTTTCACAGCCTAAAGCTACAAAAATTTGTGAAACACCTGTGGGGTCGATATGCTCACTGCACCCCAGGATATGTTCCTTAAGGGGTGTAGTTTATAATAAGGCTTCTTTTTAGTGGTGTTTATTAAGTTTTAGACCCTTAGTGTGTCCGCAAACCTGAAATGGCGATTAAAAAAATCGTAATGAAAATGAGACCCCGAAGTCCGGTAGGGGTCCTACTATTCTGGGGCTTGTGGTTGAGCCAAATAGCGCACTAGGGCCACATATTGGATATCTCTGAAAACAGCAGAATTGGAGTAATCAATATTAAATTGCATTTCACTGATCACATCTACCATGTTCTTGTGAATAGTGTTGAGCGATTACGTTGGCCATCGACATCGGTCGATGGTCGATAGTCGACCAACATCGACAAGATAGTAGATGGGCTATGGTAGATTATGATCGACGACCATTAAAGTCTATGGGAGAGCAACAACACCTTCATTCTTACACCCAAACAGGGCTGGAGAAGCTGGAATTAAAATCCACAACAGTCAAATGGACACATGCTACATCTTAGGCAACACACTTAGGTTATAAAAGCCACGTAAAAAAAATCACAGACCATTCACTATCCCTGTCTTGTACCACAGCATGACCCTTAAACCTGCATCACCCACAAATTAAAAAAGTGACAGAAGGCAGTATGATTTGAACCATCATTTTACTTGAACTGGAAAACGAATATCCCTGTCCTGGAACGCAACATGAGCCCCAAACCTGCTTGACCCCAGATTAAAAAGTGCCGGAAAAAGGAGTCTTTCAACCACCATTTTAGTTTCACTGGACATTGACTATACCTGTCCTGGGCCACAGCATGAGCCCCAAACCTGCATGACCCCCAGATTAAAAAGATCTGGGAAAAAGGAGTCTTTGAACCCCCATTTTAGTTTCACTGGACATAGACTATCCCTGTCCTGGGCCACAGCATGAGCGCCAAACCTGCATGACCCCCAGATTAAAAAGTGTCAGAAAAAGGAGTCTTTGAACCACCATTTTAGTTTCACTGGACATTGACTATACCTGTCCTGGGCCACAGCATGAGCCCCAAAACCTGCATGACCCCAGAATAAAAAGTGCCGGAAAAAGGAGTCTTTCAACCACCATTTTAGTTTCACTGGACATTGACTATACCTGTCCTGGGCCACAGCATGAGCCCCAAAACCTGCATGACCCCCACATTTAAAAAGTGCCGGAAAAAGGAGTCTTTCAACCACCATTTTAGTTGAACTGGACATTGACTATCCCTGTCCTGGGCCACAGCATGAGCCCCAAACCTGCATGACCCCAGATTAAAAAGTGCCGGAAAAAGGAGTCTTTCAACCACCATTTTAGTTTCACTGGACATATACTGTCCCTGTCCTGGGTAGTGCTTGCCCCTCCGTATGAGTGCGGACCAATTGAGCTTCACTTGGGAATACTGTTGGTTAACGCTCCTGTTCCACCCAGGTGCCCTTTTTCTTGGCATTCTTTTTCTCATTTTACTCAATGTGCTGGAGGAAATTGTCTCTGTACTTTGTTCTCTGTCCGTGCTCCATACTCCATGTCCTCTGAATAACCTACATCTGGTCAAGTTTTCCTGTACCTCCCTTGTACAATTCAGAGGAATTTTTTTTACCAGCTATTTTGTACATGCAAGTTTTTTAGTAGTTTAATTCTAGAAAACACATTTTTAAAATAGGATGCAATCCCACCATGTCTTTGTTTCTCTTTTTTAATTGTATTAAATGGGTTGTCTTAATACAGGGATTAATAGCTCTGTTAAAGAACCTGTCATTTTGCAATATGTGTCCATTAACAGTGTCCTACCTATTCCTGTTTCTGACAGCACCATCACCCTTGAGCCACTCTTGACAATTGTGAGGAACAAATGTCTGTTAGAAACAACATTTTTTTATAATAGGACCTGTAGTATAGCTGCATGTCACCGCAAAATGCCCCCAAAAATTCAAAGCATGACCCTTGAGCCACTTTTGACAATTGTGATGAACAAATGTCTGTTAGAAACAAATTTTTCTTATAATAGGACCTGTAGTATAGCTGTATGTCACAGCAAAATGCCCCCAAAAATTCAAAGCATGACCCTTGAGCCACTTTGGACAATTGTGAAGAACAAATGTCTGTTAGAAACAATTATTTTTTTATAATAGGACCTGTAGTACTGCTGCATTTCAAAGCAGCATGACCCAAAAAATTATAAAAATGACTTCTCAGCCACTGTTAAAAATTGTGAGGAGAAATGCCACTTAGAAGCCACATTTCTTTTACAAAGGACCATGATTATTGCTGTATCTCACAGCAACATGACCCCAAAAAATTATAATATGACTTCTCAGCCACTATTAAAAATTGTGAGGGAGAAATGCCACTTAAAAGCCACATTTCTGTTCCAAAGGACCATGATTATTGCTGTATCTCACAGCAACATGACCCCAAAAATTATAAATATGACTTCTCAGCCACTATTAAAAATTGTGATGGAGAAATGCACTTAGGAAGCCACATTTCTGTTCCAAAGGACCATAATTATAGCTGTATCTCACAGCAACATGACCTCAAAACCATTCACAATGCGAAAACTTCTAAAGATAAAGTGAGTAAATGGAATACGGTGTTGTCATGAAACCTTGCTGTCTTTTACAGTCTCCTCACAGCAAAACCAGCAAAATGAACTGTTGGGAAAAGAGAATAAAAATTGCAGTAAGAAATTATCATTTTAAAAAAAAGTTTTCAAGAGAACCATTTCTGTTTGAAGAGGAATGTGAAGTAGACCGGCAACTAATCGGTGACTTCGGCAATTGGGGCCACAACATCATCAGAGATCCATGCCTGATTCATCTTGATGAAAGTCAAACGATCCACATTATCTGTGGAAAGCCAGATGCGTTTGTCTGTAATGACTCCTCCAGCTGTGCTGAAGGTCCGCTCAGATATGACGCTGGCTGCTGGGCAGGACAACACCTCTATGGTGTGGCGAGCGAGCTCGGGCCATTCGTCCATTTTGGATACCCAGAAGTCTATTGGGTCCGGAAAACATACAAAAACATCGGTGTTGAGACGCAGATAGTCGTGCACCATGATCTTAAGCTGGTCTCTGTGTGTTGGATGTGTGCCCTGCATTGCATGCATTGGTGAGGTGGTAAATAAAGATTGCCAGAGGTCACCCATTAGGCTTCTGCCACCTTGCCTGCTGCTGCTGCTGCCACTACGGCTACTTGGCACTCTACTGCTGTCACGTCGCTGATGTTGTTCCACCGTGACAATTGGGGAACGTGAAGCAGACGCAACAGATGTCTCCAGTTGATCAATCAGCAAGGTCTCCATTTCCTGCATTTTACTCTCTATTTGGGTGGGTGGAAGGAAAGTGCTGAGTTTTGTTTTGTACCCGGGATCCAGGAGGGTGGCCACCCAGTAACTGTTGTTCATTTTGATGGCCTTAATGCGAGGATCATGCTGGAGGAAATGGAGCATCCAAGCACTCATGTGAGAGATGGAGCCTTGATTTCCCAAGCCTCTGGGTCGAGGGGCACTAGCAAACTGATCTTCCTCATCTTCCTCCTCCGCCTCAAATTTGCGCCAACCTCTTTCCAAGGCAGGGACGTCGGTAACGTCGGTGTCTAGGAATACCTCCTCCTCCTCCTCCACTGCCTCCGGCACAGCTTCAACACAGCCCTGACTTGCCTGAGATGATGCACCCTGAGAGCTGATGCGCCAGCTTGCACTAGCCCTAGACCCGAACCACTGTCTAATGAAGACCGATGAAATTGTGAAACTGTCGGGCCTTGTGGATTTGACGGAGAGAAAGGCTCCGTGTCCGCATCTGTGTCCGTCTCCTCCTCCGTCACTGGCGGGACCTGTTGTTTCAGAGTGTCCAACGATCATTCCAGAACTAAGATCACCACAATGCTCATGCTGTCAAGGGCATTGTCCGCACTGACCATCTTGGTGGCTTCTTCAAAACTGGTAAGAATGGTGCAGAGCTCTTTCACCTGCCTCCACTCTTGGTGGCTCAACACCCCGAGGTCCGCACCGCTGCTTGTGTCACTTCGTACTGCGTAATGGCATTGCGCTGCTGCCACAATCGCTGGAGGGTGGAATTCCAGCGTGTTGCCACGTCAACAATGAGACGGTTGACGGGGAGGCCGAGCTGACGCTGCAACGCAGCCAGGCGGGACGAAGCAGGGTGCGAACGGCGGAAGTGCGAACTTAGACTTCGAGCCTTCCTCAGCAGGCAGTCCAGACCCGGGTAGCTCTTTAGAAATTTCTTGACGACAAGGTTCATGACATGTGCCAGGCAAGGGATGTGCTCAGCCTACCGATCTTAAGAGCCGGCCAGCAGATTTCGCCCATTATCGCACCCCACAATTGCCTGGCACAAGGTTCTTGGCACCCAGCCAGCGCTCGGTCTCGTTGCGGAGAGCCGTCCACAGCTCCTGACCTGTGTGTGGACGGTCTCCAAGACAGATTAATTTCAACACGGCCTGGTTTCTCTGGGCACGTGATGCCACCAGAGGACCTTGGGGGAAATAACCCTGCACCATCAATGCGGTTTTTGAAGAGCGTGCGCCAAGCCTGAGAGCCACCGTCACCCCCATAGACATCCACCAGCTCACCCAGTGAGCTGTCCAGAGATATAGCGGCCTTGGCCGTGCTTACTAGTCCATGTGTCGATGGTCAGATGGACTTTTCCGGCCACAGATGCAGACAACGCGCTTGAAATTTTAGATGACACGTGGCTGGCCAGGGCAGGGACGGCTTTTCTGGCAAAGAAATGCCTGCTCGGCATCTGGTATTGGGGGCAGGCGAGGGCCATGATGTGGCGGAACCCATCTGTGTCCACCAGACGGAAAGGCAACATTTCCAATGCCAAAAGCCTGGCAATGCCGACATTCATTCTTTTGTCTTTGGGATGGTTTGGGTTAAAGTGTTTTTTCTGCTCCCAAACCTGGAAGACAGAAGGCTGGCTGCTAGACTGGCCGCTGTACGGCATGCAGGTCATCAAACTGGCGGAAGGAGAAGGGGTAGGATGGGTCTCTGGTGGTGCTGGTGGTACTCGGGCGACGGTGGAGGCTGAAGCAGAGGCTGATCCCTGATCATGACTCTGAGAGACATGGGCAGCTGAGGAATGCTTGGTGGTGGCGGAGGAGGAGGAGGCGGAGACAGAGGGTGTGACAGTGGTTGGAGGCCCGGCGTCGGTCTGGTCATTTTTGGCCAAGTGTTGTCTCCATTTCAACTCATGCATTCGCTGCATGTGACTAGACATGTTGGTGGTGGTTAACCACCTAAGGTTCTTGCCTCTACTTATGCGTTTACGGCAAAGGCGGCATATGACATCGCTGGGTGAATCAGAGGCTTGCTCAAAGAAGGCCCAGGCTTGAGAGGTCCTGGACCTTTTTGACGGCGATAAGCGAGGAGCGGGGTTTGCGCTGACCGTGGCTGGCGGAATCATATCAGCGGACTTCTGCGACCGCCCTCTCCCTTTTTGAGGCGGGACCCATACTGACACTACCCCATCGTCTTCCTCCTCGTCCAGTGATGAAACGCTCGCAAGCAAATTCTGCTGAAAAGACCACGTTGGATCCGCAATGTTGTCATCATCATCATCAACACAGGTGACTTCGTCGTCCTGACATTCTGCAACCAGGAGCTGCGGGCTTCAAGCAAGAGGGACTGCAAGGCATTGCCGACCGCCCGGGATTTTTGCCGATTGACCGGCTTCCTTCTCCTCCTCTGATGGCATCAGTAACTGGGCGTCAGAGCAGACAAAATCATCCTCTTTGGCCTCTTGATCTTTTAACATGCCTTCTGACCCCAACCGCATTTTGTCATCAAAGAGGTCTTCAGAAAATGGATTGTCCACAGTGGTGGGTACACGAGTTGACATTTGGGCTGCTTCATGTTGGACGGATGCTGGTGATGCTGATGACGACATTTGTGGCCGTGACTGGGAGGACGAGGAGGTAAGACTGCTGGATGCAGGTTGCATTAACCACTGAAAGACAGATTGGCGACGCTGTTCATTACTGAGATTCACAGGGCCCTGACCCAGCGATGACAGGCCTGATGGTCCTGCAACTGATGATCCGCTGGCATGCGTGTTGTCGCCAGCACTGGAAGGAGCACCTTCTCTCGTACCTCTACCTCCATGTGCTACCCCCTCTTTGCTCGCTTACGTCCTGACTTGCGCTCCATGTTCAGAAATATAAAATTTGAGAAGGTATGGAATAGTTTTGGAAAGTCTCTTATTAAAAGACGGCAAATCACAGCTATTCTCAAATCCCTCTAATCAAAACAAAATTGCTGGATTCAAATTTAACTGCAAGGTGTCTATCAACAAATCTGGACTGGGCAAAGTGCAAAAAACACGTATCTGTTATGTTTTCGTAAAATACAAGGTATATTTGGCACCTTTCAATTCACCTGTGGTGACTATAAAATTGCTGTATTCAAAATTTAAGTGCAAGCTGCCTCAATGAACAAAGCTGTAGTGCGCCGAAGTAAAAAAAACACGTATCTGTTATGTATTCGTGTAATACAAGATATTTTTGGCACCCTTCAATTCACCTTTGGTGACTATAAAATTGCTGGATTCAAATTTAAGTGCAAGCTGCCTCAATGAACAAAGCTGTAGTGCGCCAAAGTCAAAAAACACGTATCTGTTATGTATTCGTATAATACAAGATATTTTTGGCACCTTTCAATTCACCTGTGGTGACTATAAAATTGCTGTTTTCAGATTTAAGTGCAAGCTGCCTCAATGAACAAAGCTGTAGTAAAATTTTGTTGTTCGTTACAAGTATTTTCATTTAATTCACTGTTACTATCTGTTTTAAATTTTGTCTAAATTTGCGCAAAATAAAAAACAAGTATCTGTTATGTACTTTCAAGTTACCAGTGGGAATAAAATGTGTTTCAGATTTAAGTGCAACTGCCTCAATGAACAAAGCTGTAGTGCGCCAAAGTCAAAAAACACGTATCTGTTATGTATTCGTATAATACAAGATATTTTTGTACCCTTTTAATTCACTGTGGGACTATAAAATTGTTGGATTCAAATTTAAGTGCAAGGTGTCTATCAACAAATCTGGACTGGGCAAAAGTGCAAAAAAACACGTATCTGTTATGTATTCGTATAATACAAGATATTTTTGGCACCTTTCAATTCACCTGTGGTGACTATAAAATTGCTGGATTCAAATTTAAGTGCAAGGTGGATATATCAACAAAGGTGGAATGGGCAAAATTGAAAATGAACACCTATCTGAAATGTATACTGATAATAATCAGTATACTTATCGCATGATCTAAAAAATCCGATCACCATAAAAACTGTGCCAGTTTCAACTTTGTCGATAATAATCGCTCAACACTAGTCATTGTCCATCTGTTATGAAATCAGTTTGGCTGCATTTGACTGGATTTGAGCACACACTATGTCTCTGAATACTCTCCAGGATGTAGGTGTATAAATATTCAAATCTACCATAAAGAAAAGATTGCATGAAAGTAAATACAAAGAGTTCACTGCATGGTGCAAGCCACTCATAAGCCCCAAGAATGAAAAGACTAGATTGGACTTTGCTAAAAAAACATCTAAAAAAGCTAGCACAGTTCTGGAAGAACATTGTTTGGACAGATGAAACCAAGCTCAATATCTACCAGAATGATGGAAATAAAAAAGTATGGTGAAGGCGTGGTGCAGCTCATGATCCAAAGCATACCAAATCATCTGTAAAACACAGCGGAGGCAGTGTGATGACTTGGGCATGCATGGCTGCCAGTGGCACTGGGTCACTAGTGTTTATTGATGATGTGACACAGGACAGAAGCAGCCAGATGAATTCTGTGGTATTCAGTGACATACTGTATGCTCCAACACAGCCAAATGCAGCCAAACTGATTGGTTGGCGTCTCATAATCGAGATGTACAATGACCAAAAACAGAAAGCCAAAGCAACCCAAGAGTTTACTAAAGCAAAGAAGTAGAATATTATTGAATGGCCAAGTCGGTCACCTGATCTCAATCCAATTGAGCAGGCATTTTACTCGTTAAAGACTAAACTTCAGACAGAAAGGCCACAAACAAACAACAACTGAAAACAGCTGCAATAAAGCCCTGGCAGAGCACTAAAAAGGAGGAAATGCAGTTCAATGAGTTCAAGACCTCAGACAGTCATTGCCAATAAATGGTTTTCAGCCAAGTATTAGAAATTTATATTTTATTTACAATTATTTAATGCATCCAATTACTTTTTGTCCCTTTAAAACCAGGTTGGCATATGTTAAGGAGCTGAAACTCCTAGACCCTTGATCCAATTTTAATGTGGATACCCTCAAATGAAAGCTGAAAGTCTGGGCTTGCCCATTAAATAACTATAACTTGAATATGTTTCAGTAAACAGGTACAAAAAAAACTATATTTGTATCAGTGTCTAAATCTATATGGACTGTATGTAGTAAAAGAAAGCCTTACTATACATGTTTTAAAAATCTAAACATTGTTTGGCAAATATATTTCTAAATAGAGAAATCAACATTTTCACTATATTATTTTGTGTTTTACAATATTTATTGTAAAGTAATATACTATTTTCTCTAATTATATTCTCTTGGCATTGGCCCACTATTTAGACTGCAGGGCGATCCAGTTATCCATTATCATCCCTGCATGTTTTGTCATTTCCCTCAACTCTTGAGGCTGTCTTCAACTACAGCTAACATGAAATTTAATGTAAATCAAAAATTCAGTTTTTTTTCTTTTTGCTTTTGCATTGTTCTGTGGAGATGAGTAAAAAGTTCATTCAATCTATGACATGGGCAGAGTGCATTGCCAAATAAATAATTTATGTTATTTTGGCTCAATGTGCTCTCAGCCATCATTTTTTGTCAACTGTGACATGGACAGAGTAAACTACTAAATAAATTGTGTAATTTCTGTGCTCTTTACATGCATATATTTCCAAGGTTTTGTTTCCATCTGTGGTATGGGCACAGCGTAGTGTAAGACAAGTTTAAGCCATTGCCCTGTATCACAGCCTTTCATTTCATTTTCTGTTACAAGGCAATGCAAACTGCCAAATAAACAGTTTCATTATGGTGCCTTGTTTGCACAGAATTTCAGCCTTTTGTTTCTGTTTTATACTGAACACAGACAAGGTGGCATATACTTTTCTTTTTATAATATCAATTATAATGAAAATGTATGTGACCAGAGTAATAATAATTTGAA
Organism: Phyllomedusa bahiana; assembly: GCA_025379985.1. Classification (NCBI taxonomy): domain Eukaryota; kingdom Metazoa; phylum Chordata; class Amphibia; order Anura; family Hylidae; genus Phyllomedusa; species Phyllomedusa bahiana. The sequence continues at coordinate 26,243 of JAODAL010030221.1, read as the reverse complement.
GCTACATGTTGGTTGTGAGCCATTTAACTCCAAGTATTGTGAGATAGTATTGAAGTCTAATACATATGTGATCCTTTTTGCCAGACTTGTCATTTGCACTGCTAAAATTTGTTTGGAAATATTGATACAATAAGAAATGCCTCAGAATGAAAGGGGATAAGAGCAATTCAGCTTAATAGTGTAATACAATTATTTTAGTAAATACATTTTGGTTTAATTATATTCCCTTTGGGCCACATGTATGTAAGCTGTCTAGGTCTAAGACTGTCTTTGTTGTTCAGAGCTCCTCTTTAATTTCATAAAGTGCTCTGAAAAAATTAAAGAGGCACTCTGTTTGGTTGTTATGGGCAACAAAGAGAGTCTTAGACCTAGACAGGTTTCATACATGTCCCTTGAGTGTTTGCCCACTATCTAGGCTGCAGGGGGATTAACCAATCCATTAGTGTAATACAGTGTCATAATTTGTGGTGATCCGACTAGCATATTTGCTATATTGATTACCATGGCTACTTGCCAATCTGCATATGCACTTCTACAGTACAGTAGAAACTACTTTTGTTTTGAATTTGACATGATTAGAAAAAAATTAAAGGGAAAGCTTTAGGACCAGCACAATATTTTGGAAAATAACAAATAGTACAATGGAATAGAAAATTATGTAGTTTTTAATCACCCTCAAACTACACCATAGTTAGGCACAATAGTGGAGAATCATTGTAAGATTTCACAACTGTGTACTGTGGGGTGTAGTGTGAAGTTAATATATTATTCTTCCTCTTCCTCCTCTTCTTTCTACTCTTCCTCTTCTTTGTATTTTCTTCAATAAAAGTGTTTTCTTAAATTTTTTATAATATTATTTGTTAACTTTATTTATTTAATTTTTTTACTAGAAATGTGAGTCAATCTGAAGCCATAGCTTTAAATGTTTCATTCTTACAGGTGGAAGATATGCAGTGGACTAGCCGAGAACATACACAGCCAGCATCTGTTTGTAGCCTGCCGTGCAAACCTGGAGAAAGAAAGAAGACTGTAAAAGGAGTCCCATGCTGTTGGAACTGTGAGAGATGTGAAGGCTATCATTACCAGGCAGACGAGCTGTCCTGTGAACTATGTCCTTTAGATCAAAAACCAAATACGAACCGCACTGGATGCGCTCTAATACCGATTATCAAACTTGAATGGCATTCTCCGTGGGCTGTTGTTCCTGTCTTTATTGCCATTATGGGAATAGTGGCAACAACATTTGTAATTGTCACATTTGTACGATACAATGATACACCAATTGTGAGAGCATCTGGGCGGGAACTGAGCTATGTGTTGCTGACTGGGATTTTTTTGTGTTATGCAATCACATTTTTAATGATTGGGACTCCAGATATGGTAGTTTGTTCTCTAAGACGTATATTCTTGGGCCTCGGCATGTGTTTCAGCTATGCTGCATTACTCACAAAAACCAACAGGATTCATCGAATATTTGAACAAGGAAAGAAATCTGTGACTGCTCCAAAGTGTATAAGTCCAGCTTCTCAGTTAGTAATTACGTTTAGTCTTATTTCTGTTCAATTGCTTGGAGTTTTCATATGGTTTATAGTGGATCCTCCCCATATAATAGTAGACTATGGAGAACAAAGAACGCCGGACCCAGAAAATGCTCGAGGTGTCCTTAAGTGTGATATTTCAGAACTTTCATTAATTTGTTCCCTGGGATACAGTATTCTACTGATGGTTACATGTACTATTTATGCCATTAAAACTAGAGGAGTGCCAGAAACCTTCAATGAAGCCAAACCTATCGGATTTACAATGTACACAACCTGCATCATTTGGTTAGCTTTTATTCCTATATTTTTTGGAACAGCACAGTCAGCAGAAAGGGTAAGTACCAATAATCCATAATAATATCTAGTTCTTATGACTTGTAACTAAGTGTTTATTGAAAAAGGATAAGTTAAAAGCATGAATTCTTTACTTTATATTATTTACCTCATATAGTTCCAGAAAGATTTGGCTTCCAAATTTTACCAATCTATTATGTATCACTTAATTAGAAATAGTCCTGCAATTGTTTTCAACATTTAAGTAATTTAATTCTGACATTTATTTTTTGTGACACATTGTGCTTTCTTTTTGCATGAAAAGCTGATACTGTTTGTTTACAAAGAACAAACTGTTGCTGAATATGTACAAAAAATGTGGTCATTACTTCGCCGGCACCCATAGTTTTGCTGGAAGTGCCGCCTGTCTGCTTTCTTTGTATATATATAAACGGCTGTAGCGGAGTTTAGCTTCACCATGATATTACAGCTTTCATGTTATCTGTTCTTATCTTTAAACCAAAGTCATTAAGCCACTGTGAGGTATTTAAAAAGTTAAAGTAACATTTTGTAATTCACAATATCACAGTGCGATATCTCAATGCGATTCTTAGGCATTACAGCCCAGTATATTGGGATATGAAAAAGTTCATCTAGAGTCCAATATGCTTTTACTGTCTTTTGTGCTTTTTTTTTTTTTTTTACAGGTCCCATATTTAATAAAATCGCCTAAAATTTAAATATTTCTGTTTTTTTACTAGGTTGTAATCTATGTGTTCTTGCAAAATGGGAGTTTAGATGAATAACAGAAGTGTTATGCATATGTATGTTTGGCGTTAGTCAATTAACTCAAAAGAAAACACAGAAAAAAATCTACAATATTTCCCTCAAACCTGTTTTTATCTCTTTTACTCTGAAAGGGAAAATAAAATATTGAATTTGGGGGTCTGTACATTCAGACTGCAATCAGATGGTGTTTCCTGTTGTTGGATCTTACTTTCAGTGTCCACTGCTGCCTCATTGAGATAGTTCCTTATTGTCACAAGAGAAATATGGTATGAATTGGAATTCCTTGTCACACCATGGGCGACATGTGTGAAGGGGTCAGTTTTAATATTCTGGTGTTAAATGCGGCAAAAATGATTTGTCCACCCAATTTCCCGACGTATGGCACATCGAATGAACATGTTTGGCATATTATGTGCCTGGCCCGACACTTTATACTGCGTCAAAGATGTGGGGGCGGTCTGGGGATGTTTCGCACCACATTCATAATACCCTGTTTCCCCGAAAATAAGACATCCCTCGAAAATAAGACTCAGTACAATTTTTTTCTAGCTTAGAAATATAAGGCCCCCTCTGAACATAAGACCTAGCAGCAGTCATTGCTACAGCTCCCCCCACGCCATGAATTTACAGATCATTTAGATAGGTCTTACCTTGTGTGGGAGGCTACTTAGACAAGAAGTGCTCATTTAAGGAAAGTGCTATTGCTAGACATGAGAGATTGAGGCCAATGCTTCTAAAATAAATGGAGTTACAAGAAATTCACCATGAAATTCAGGGTTTGGAGAATTATGATGATCCAGAAGATGATGACATGACTGCCTTTGCATAAATATTGTTTTTTGTTAATAAATATCCGGATTGTAAATGTACCATAAATTGTTGTACATGGAAATAGTCACAAGAAATTCTTGATGGATTTCAGAGTACTGCAAGCAGTGCATATAGCTGTCATTATAGTGGCCAAACAGTCTGCCAACAGAAAATATGGGCAATATGATAGAAATTGGCAATCGCCTCTAATGGCTGCCCCATTATGCTGATGTTTGTGATGACATGACTACAGTAGGGAACAAACGTAAAATATTGTTCATGGAAAAATAGGACATGCCCTGAAAATAAGACCTAGCGCACCTTTACAAGCAAAAATTAATATAAGGCACTGTCTTATTTTTGGGAAACAGGGTATTAGACTCATTTATGAATGTTGCTTTGCAAAACTACGCACATTACTACTCGAACAGCCAAACATATTTCAATGCGGTCTACCAGAGCCTGAGTTGTCATAATGGAACTTGATTTGCCATTAGGCCAAAAATGTCCCTTATTTCTCAACTTATACCAGTAAAATAATAAAAAAAGTAATTTATCAAACTAGATAAAATTATATATAATTTTATATATGAATGTCATAATAAATTATATAATATAAAATTAACATAAAATTATATAAGATCCCTAAAATAATACAATTATCTCTGATAAAATGTATTTAAGATTTAAATAATCTAAACTTAATGTAAAATTAAATAATATAAATGAATTAAACCAATACAGCATCTAACATAAATCCTGTTCTCAATCGTGTATGTCACATTTGCACCAGGCAGACCCTCTGCATCGGGTTCTGGTCACGGAGCCACAGCTGCTGCGACCATAACTGCGGCTTTGGCCATTACATTTTCTCCTAGTGTAAACTCTGGTTGCAAACTTTGTATGTCTAATTGATTTCTGGACAACGCCCGTGACTAGAGACCTTCCAGCACGTTTGGGGTTAACTGGTTCTCTTGGTGATTGACAGTTCCTTCTTCCTATCACTTCTGCTCTTCTTCCTCTCCTTCCCTATTTATAGTCTCTGTTTCCTGTTTTCTTTGCCTGCTATATGGTTTCCTTTCCCTATAGTTCTCCTGTATTCTCATTTGACTTTCAGGCTGAGATAGATGTTGGGACCAGTGTCAGGGCCTCACTTGTCTGTGTCTCTGTGCGTGCCCTGACTGTCCCTGACATTATAGCAGGCCCTTGTTCTAGACAACTTCCCCCGTGGTTCATTATGAGCACCGACCTAGCGGTCTCTGACCGCCTGGACGAGTTGACAATGCAATTTCAGGGCATGGCGGGCCTTATGACCCAAATCTTGCTTCGGTTGAATGCTATGTCAACTCCAGCCGTCCCGTCAGTATCCTTATCTGCCCCTGGGTTTGTGGGTCAAAACATACAGCACAAACCGAATATGTGGCTTCCTAACTGCTTTGATGAACCCTCATAAATTCTGGATCTACAGGGAACCTTGTCGCCTGTTTTTCCAGTTCAATCATTTTTCATCTGAGGCTGAGAAGGTCGCGATGGCGGTGTCCCTCCACCAGGGCCCACCTCAGGTTTTGAGCGTTAGGTATGCTTCCTGAGGCCCCAGAGTGGAGATCTGTGGACACAAAAAAGAAATTCTGCGTATAGGGCCTTATTTATGATGATCCTAACCGAGCAGCATTAGCTGAAACCCATCTCTTATCCATTCAGCATGGTCGCCGCTCGGCCGAGGATTATTGTTCTGAATTCCACCAATGGATCTCGGTAATTGGGTGGCCTGACCAACCTCTCAAGACACTATTCAGACAAGGGCTGTCTGAAGCAGTGAAAGATGCTATGGTCAGTCATCCTATCCCTGAGATCTTAGGGGACCTTATGACTTTGGCAATATCCATAGAAAGAAGGTTAAGTGAATGACGCAGGGAAAGGCGTGGGGGGTTGACTGGGCGATTCAGCTCAGGCTCTCCTGTCAAACCTTTTCCTGCTGTCTCTACTAAAGCTCCCCCCCAACTCCTTCACCATCTCCCACTTGAGACTCTGGAGAGAAACCCATTGTGTTGGGCTCCACGTCGGTGGCCATCAGGAGGAGACATTGGTCGGAAAACGCGTTGTGCTTTTACTGTGGGGAGTCCGGCCATGTTTTGAGGAGCTGCCCGACCAGGCCTAAGTCAATGTGGGAAAACAGCAAACGCCTGAAGGACGTCAAGAAGGATAACTCAGGCGTACAGGTACCCCATAACTTGGATAACAAGATTTCCTTGCCTGTAAGTTTGATTTCTGGAGCCAAGAGTTTTGTTTGCCAAGCCATGATTGATTCAGGAGCTGCTGTTAGTTTCATTAGTACGGCTGTGGCCCAAGTCCTAGGGTTGGAATTAATTCCGTTATGTTCTCCCTTTTCGGTTTCAGGTGCAGATTCTACCCCCCTAACTGAGGGAAAAATAGAATATCGTACCACTGAAATTATCTTGAAAGTTGGGTGCTTGCATTCCGAACAAATGTCTTTTTTTGTCATGGAGAGACTTACCATGGATATTATTTTGGGCTTGCCATTGCTATGCCACCATAATCCTGTGTTCGACTGGAGGACTGCTGAGTTAGTTAAATGGGGAGGACTCATGTGGTTCTCAACTAAAGTCTGTACAATCCTTGGTGTGTTCTATAAATGGTACTCATGATATTCCCGACTTTATCTCTGATTTCAAAGACGTCTTTGATGAGGCCATTGCGTACAGTCTCCCGCCGCATCGGCCTTATGATTGTACTATAGACCTCGTTCCAGGGGCAAAGCTTCCTCAGGGTCGCATTTTCAATTTATCAACCCCGGAATGAGAATCTATGCGTCAGTATATTAAGGAAAGCCTGGAAAAGGATCACATACGACCCACAACCGGTGGGAGCTGGTTTTTTAGTTGTCGAGAAAAAAGATGGAGATCTCCGCCTTTGTCTTGACTAAAGGGAGCTCAATAAGATCACAGTCAAGGACTAACATCCACTCCCTCTGATTCCGTGATCTTTTCCACCAGGTTGTGGTTACTCGATGGTTTTCCAAAATCGATCTCCGGGGGGGGCGTAAAACCTGGTCCGGATCAGAGAAGGGGATGAGTGGAAGACGGCCTTTAATATACCTGAGGGGCACTTTGAATACCTAGTCATGCCTTTCAGTCTTTGAAATGCCCCTGCCGTCTTCCAACGATTTGTTAATGATATTTTCAGGGACCTTCTGGGCTGTTTCGTTATTGTGTACCTAGATGACATCCTCATCTTTTCCTCGGATTGGGATACCCATCAGGATCATGTGAGGGAGGTCCTCTCCAGATTGCGTCAGAATCAGTTATGCACCAAACTGTCCAAATGTAAGTTCGGAGTCGAGGAGATAAGGTTCTTGGGGTACGTACTTAGTTCCAATTCTATAAGTATGGACCCACAAAAAGTTTCTGTCATCAGAGAGTGGGTGAGACCTACTACCGTGAAAGAAATCCAACGTTTTTTAGGTTTTGCTATTATCGCTAATTTATTAAGAATTTTTCCCTGATTGTTAAACCCCCTACGGATCTTACTAGGAAAGGGGCTGACTCCACCTTCTGAACACCTGAGGTCAAGCAAGCATTTTTCACCTTGAAAAAAGGTTGCATTTCCGCATCTGTCTTGGTCCACCCTAACCTAGAACAACCTTTTGTCGTAGAGGTGGATGCATCTAAATTAGGTGTAGGAGCCGTCCTGTCCCAAGGAGTTGAACTTATACTAATTTCCGACCCATTGCCTTCTTCTCCAGAAAATTCTCCACCATGGAGATTAACTAAGATATTGGTAACAGGGAATTGTTGGCCATTAAATGGGCCTTTGAAGAATGGAGACACCTTCTGGAGGGAGCCAGGCATAGGGGGACTGTTCTTACTGATCATAAAAATTTACTGTATCTTGACAATGCTAAACGGTTGGACCCCCATCAAGCACAATGGGATTTGTTTTTTACTAGGTTTAACTTTGTGATAACCTACCATCAAGGGGCAAAAATGTCACGGCCGCCGCCCTGTCCCGAAGCTGTGGTGCGCGTGACCTCCCGGGGATGGGGGGGGAGGGGAACCTGAAAATATCCTTGCTCCGGGTGTAGTTGTTGATACCCTCATTGTAGATTTAGGGCGACATGTATGATCGGGAATTGCGTCTGATTTCAGGCGTATACTGCGCCTTACTATGCCAACTCCACTGTCGGATGCAGGGATGCACTGTTAGGCGCAACCTTCGCCACTTTCGTATTCGCCTAACATGAAGGGGCGTGCAGTGGGTGCGCCGTAGGCGTTCTGGGGCGGGACGCACCAGATTCGAAATCACCGATGCATGTATGAATGCCGGTCGGCAAAGTGGGGTGCATTACAGCTCCGACAGGCAGAACTAGTTTAAAGTGGTCTACTTAAGTCGGAGGAGTTGCAGTGACGCTAGAAGTTATTGTAAAGGGGCAATACAATACAGTTACAACAATACAATAATAAAAAAAGAGTCTATAAAATTAATGAATGATTAAAGATAAATCTCATAGTTGTATAAAATAATTTTCAATGTATAGAAAAAGTTGATCCTTTAAAATGAAAGCAAATATATCTAAGATCTGAAAAGAAAGAAATATCAGCTATAAAAGGGAGAAAATTAAACTAATTTTACATTAAATAAGCCAATGCTGATGTTGTACTGATGTAATTTTTTTTTTTTATTTTTTTTATAAAAAATTAAGATGTATTTTTTCTTCTTTCACCTTTAATTCGATATACTATCTACAGCAAGAGCCAGCACAGCACAGGTCTTGCTGGGATCTGTGGTCCTCCAAGCAGGATTTCTATGTTCCCAGGGCTTAGTTCTGGGTGTATTTACGGACGTATTTACGTCCGCAAATACATCACCAACTCAGCCTAAAATAATGAAAAATTAGCTTAGAATTGCTACCAATGTAAATACTTTCGTAAATACGTCCGGATTTCCCATTGGTAGCAATTCTAAGCTAATTGTTCACTGCTACCAATGGGAAATCCGGATGTATTTACGAACGTAAATACGTTCGTAAATACGTTCGTAAATACGTCCGGATTTCCCATTGGTAGCAATTCTAAGCTAATTGTTCATTATATTAGGCTGAGTTGGTGATGTATTTGCGGGAACATAGAAATCCTGCTTGGAGAACCACAGGTCCCAGCAAGACCTGTGCTGTGCTGGCTCTTGCTCTAGATAGTAAATAGAATAAAAGGTGAAAGAAGAAAAAATACATCTTAATTTTTTAATAAAAAAAAAATATATAACATCAGTAAAACATCAGCATTGGCTTATTTAATGTAAAATTAGTTTAATTCTCTCCTTTTTTTAAGACCTTTTATAGCTGATATTTCTTTCGTTTCAGATCTTATATATATTTGCTTTCATTTTAAATGATCAACTTTTTCTATACATTGAAAACGATTTCATTCAACTTTGATATATATCTTTATTCATTCATTAATTTTAAACACAACTCTTTTTGCTATTCACTGACATGCTTAATGATTTTTCCCTGATTTCCATCCTGTCTAGAAACTTAATACATGTTAGGCGCATTCCTTCTGCGCCTAAGTTCCGCACTGCGCCTCACACACTGGCGAGGCGCAGGGAACTTTACACCGCATGTATGAGCGCACTTCGGGCGCCGACATAAATCAGGCGCAGCTTTCATGGAAAAAAACATGAAAACGGGCGCTTTGACATGCCGATGATCATACATGTCGCCCTTAGTGTCTGCCATTGCCATCTCACAAGGCTCGGCTCCTCCCAATCTGCCCCCTGGTAAACTCTTTGTCCTTTGTCATCTCCGTTTGAAGATTCTAATGGAGGTCCACTCCTCTGTTTTGTCCGGGCATCCTGACATCACGGGCACTGGATACCTTCTATCTCGTACCAACTGGCGGCCTTCGTGGCAGCGTGAAGTCAAGGAATTTGCTACTGCCTGTGAGACTTGTGCGAGGGCAAAGGTACCCCGTCAACTTCCAGAGGGATTATTGTACCCTCTTCCATTGCCAAACAGACCCTGGTCTCATATCTCCATGGATTTTATTACCGACCTTCCTCCCTCCAAGAGTAGGTCAGTGATTTGGGTAGTGGTGGGCCGCTTCTCTAAAATGTGTCACCTTATTTTGTTGAATAAATTACCTTCAGCCAAGATCCTCGCCAGTTTATTTGTTCATCATACACTGAAAATTCATGAAATTCTTTCCAGTATTGTGTCTAACAGAGCGGTACAGTTTGTGTCAAGGTTCTGGAGAGCATTTTGTGGTAAGTTGGGCATCTCTCTGTCCTTCTCCTTCACCTTCCATCCCGAAACTAATTGGCAGACTGAAAGACTTAATCAGTCACTAGAGCAATATCTCAGATGTTATGTTTCGGAATGTCAGGAGAGGTGGAGTAAGTATTTGCTGATGGCCGAATTCGGTCTAAACAATCACGAGAATTCCTGGACCAGACTGTCCCCCTCTAATTATGGGTTTCACCCCAGGTACTTCGCCGCAACAGGTTTGCGAATGTAGATTCTCTTTTGTAAAATTCGCTGTCGAGCGACTGTGCACAGCCTGGGCTAGCAGTCGTGAGACTCTAGAAAAAGCCCAACTACAACAAATTAAATACATTAATGTAAAACGCCGACCCAGACCAGAATATGTTGTTGGCGACAAGGTGTGGCTCTCAATGAAAAATCTCCGTCTTCGGGTCTCATCTTCGAAGTTCGCCCCTCACATTATTGGTCCTTTTGTCATAACGGAAATTGTAAACTCAGTGTCTTTCAGACTGCGACTTCCGAATTCACTCCGCATTCATCCGTTATTTCATAAATCTCTACTGAAAAGATACATTCCCGTTGTTGTCGGTCGTCCTCCTCCTCGTTCTGTGGTCATACAACGGGAGTTGGAATATAAGATTGAATGCATAGTTGACTCCTGCAGAGTCCAGAATGCTCTCCAGTACCTAGTACATTGGAAAGGGTATGGTCTGGAGGAGCGGGTGTGGGTGGCGGCTAGGGACCTGCACGCTTCCAGGCTGGTGGAAAAATTTCACCGAACTAATCCTTCCAAGCCAAGGGGACCTGAGGGGCGTTTGGTGGCCCCTCAAAGAGTGGGGGTACTGTCACATTCGCGCCAGGCAGACCCTCTGCATCGGATTCTGGTCGCCACGGCCAATTCAACCATAACTGTGGCTTCGGCCATTACATTTTCTAATAGTGTGAACTCTGGTTGCAAACTTTGTATGTCTAATTGATTTCTGGCCAACGCCTGTGGCTAGAAACCTTCCAGCACTTTTGGGGTTAACTGGTTCTCTTGGTGATTGACAGTTCCTTCTTCCTATCACTTCTGCTCTTCTTCCTCCCTTTCCTATTTATTTCTCGCTTCCTTTTCTTCTATGCCTGCTATTGGTTTCCTTTCCCTATAGTTCGCCTGTATTCATTTGATTTTCTGTGCTCTCTGACTCTTGTTTGGGTTCCTGGTTATTCTTTTGTCTCACGTTTTTGTACTGCACTGCCCATTTGTTACTGACTTGGCCTGCCCGACTACTCTTGTTTGTTCCGCGTTTGTCTTCGTCTGTGTTTCACTTACTCAGAGATGTCATCAGTCTTCTGGTTGGGGCCGACCTGGTAAGGAGTCCAGTTCCCCAAAAGGCAGGGACAGAGGTTGGGACCAGTGTTGGGCCCCACTCGTCTGTGTCTCTGTGCGTGCCCTGACTAGAGATTGATTCTATCGAAGTGGAATTCGTTTAGAATTTCAGGAAAACTTCGGTTAGGAACGAAGTCGAACTTTGGGGTACTTCGCGTGAACGAAGTGTGCTTTTGATTGATAAAATGGCTGCGAGCACATAGCGTTACATGGGGCAAAGAACTCTGGGAGGAAGAAGGGCATAGCCTGCATGACATGTGCAGAGATAAAGCCAATCAGAGCCCGGGGGATTCTGTGATGTCACTGCACTTATAAGTCCGGGCGAGACGCTGGGAGCTCTTTCCGCTCTCACTGTATGATTTGGGAAGGTGCTGTGGCGGTGTTTGTGATATCTTTACTAAAGAACTCATTTTTATACAGCGATTTTTGGGGGGTGTCTCAGCTTGTCTCAGAGACTGCTTTCTTAAGTTTATTTTGATTTTTTTGGGGTATTGGATCTGAAGTCCAGTGTGTGTTTTCCCGTGCAGCTGCATATACATTTTTAATGCTATCTCTCACAGCACAGTGAATTCAAGGGGGATCTTTAAGCTGTTCTGTTGTATATTAAAAGAAACAGCGTTTTTACAATACAAATACCACTTCATTTTTTGGCTGCTCCAATTCTTTTGCGCAATTTACATCCAGGGGTTTAATTAAGCGTTGTTCTGCTGCTTTTGGTGACTAAAGAAAAAACGTTTTTTTCACCCCAAAAAATACATTTTTTTCCCGTAGCATTATTCACAAGCGAAGATTAATTAAAGTTTTCTTTGTTGTGTAGTGTAAAAAAAACACGCCAATTGTAACACGCTACAAAACTGTAGTTTTTGGTTGCTCAATTCTTTGGCGCAATTTACATCCAGGGGTTAATTAAGCGTTGTTTTGCTGCTGTGGTGACTAAAAGAAAACGTTTATTTCACCGCCAAAAAATACATTTTTCCTGTAGCATAATTCACAAAGCGAAGGTTAATTTAAAGTTTTTCCCTTTTGTTGTGTAGCGTAAAAAACACGCCATTGTAACACGCTACAAAGCTTGTAGTTTTTGGTTGCTCAATTCTTTGGCGCAAGTTACATCCAAGGGTTAACTAAGTATTTTTCTGCAGTTGTAAATCAGTAAAAGAAAAATTTGTTTTTCACAGCCACAGAATAAATTCTGTAGCATAATTCATATCCAAAGGTTAATTAAGCTGTTTGTGCTTTTATATTCAGTAAAATACACGAGTTTTTAAACGGCACCCTACAAGTCAATTTTTTCTGCCCATTTGTGGAGCGCAATTTATATCCAGGGTTACCAAATTTCTTATTGGGTTCTTTGGAGTAAATACATGTATTTATCATTACAGATATTTTCATCAACAGTGTTGTACTTTTAGAACAAACATTTTGACAGACAAAAAGGGGCGGGGCTATTAAACTGCGAGGGGCAGAGGCCAAACTTTTCCGGGCCCCAGGTGCAGACAGAAAGGGGGAAAGTCACGCGGGGGTCATCGGTGGGCCAAAAACTGCCGCTGTCACCCAGCGGCCGTTTGTGCTTGCAACCCCAAAGGGTTCTTGATTGGTTGACTAGGTAATCCCCCTTCCTCCCGATGACTCTAAAAACCCAGTCAAAGGGGTGGAAGTCGACACAACCTTAGTTGGCATGGCCCGGGGCGGGTCGCGGCCTCCTTGCCCTAACCCCGCCTTGTCCAATCCGGTTCCCTCCCCAAAGAGACTATATGTGGTTGGGCTCAGCGCCACATTGGAGGAAGAACAGTTTGAGGAGGGCAGTAGCAGGTACTTGGCAGCAAAAAGGGAATATCCCCTGCTTCTTGCGAAAGCGGGCAAAGTATAGATGTTGAGAGTGGCGGGGAGGTCTGTTGTGAGGGGTACCCTCGCATACCAAGCCCCGGGTTGTGAGGACAGAAAGTGACGATAAAACCAAAAGATGATGATGTAGAGCCCGATTGGGAGCCGGGTGAGGCAAGGGGCTTCCTCAGTCAGGAGAAGGGGGAATTTACCCAGGGCAGCCAGCAAGTGGGTTGTGTGCCGTGAGTCAGCGGGGGGTTTAGCAGCGTGTGAGGTCGGGGCCAAGCGGCAGGGGGTTTAAAAAAACCCCTTCGCGGCCAAAAAGTAGCGGCACAGGGGCTCAGCGAGGAGCGGAGGTAGAGCCCTCAGTGCGGAGCGTTGACGGTAAAATCCAAAAACCGGCGGTGGGCAGTTCTTTGCAAAGACCCCGGAGGAGCCAAAATATGGGTATATTAGAATTTTGGGGGGCGAAAGTGAGCGTGGCCGGGGAGCAAAACGTTGGCACCAGGCCCCTAGTCAACCTTTGCAGCGTCCCCACCCGGTGGCCTGGGGAGAAACGTGGCTCAGATGTGGTGGCCCTCTGCCGCGCCAACAGCAGCGCCCAGTGGCAGCATGTTGAGCCAGTAAAGGGTCCACCACCTCTGAAAAGGGGAGCTGTTTTTTTTGAATCTCTCCAGCCCAGATGCTGCTGTCCTCGTACTCATGGTGCCAGCAGTCTTTCAGCGAGGCGATTGAAAAAGAGAAAAAAGATGCTCCAACACCCTAAGGGCAGCAGCGCCCGTCTTCTGTCCAAGTTGTTGGGTATGCAGTCCCCCCCTTTTCCCAAATGGTGGACTCTGCCCTTTCAGGAAACTAATGGCTTGTCCCAAGCCGAGATGGAGATTTCCCAAAGCCGTAATTTTTTTTCCCAAAAAAAGGCGTACCAAAACACTTCATAAATATGAAAAAAATAGAAGGTGGGCCCGTACTTGAGCTTATCGTTTGTTCCAAAGGGGACCGGCAGCGGGACGTCTGGAGTGAACTACGGTTTAGGGCCAGTACATGCCTTAACGGCCCCCCGGGGTGAATGTGCTTCTGCCCAAAGGGACAAAAAAACTTGGACAGGAGACCCGCTTTTCCTCCCGTTGTCAATGCGGGTCCCGCGCCAATGTCCGCCTCCTCCTCCCCCACCCCAAAAATTCCCTCCCCAAGTACTGTCCTCTACCCATGTGGGGGACAGCGGTTTTTTAAACGCGTTTACACCTGGATTGCCTCGGGCGAAGAAGTCACAAGGGGGGGAAAAATGTCGCTCTTTTTAGCAAGAAACGAAGTGGGCTTTTCCGCGCCAACTGCAAATCGGGAACCATGGTGACGGACAATGGGGTAACATGGGGGTCCGCGCTGCACCAAGGGGGTGGCCCCTGTGCCCCGCATGGCGATGTGTTCAAATTGGGTTTTGGAAAAAAGGGTTTCCCGAAGTCTTACCGATTTCAGAAAATTTTTGAAAAAGGCCAGGAAACTGTGCATGCACTTCCCATTCCCAAAAGCCCGGAACACCCTCCTTAAATTGCAGCGGCAGAAAAGCCTCCCCCAAACACATTGATATGCATGTTTCCCGTTGGGAAATTTCCCGCCCGCACATGTTGGAGACTGTATGAAAGAGAAAGGATTAAAGATTTTTTTGATGATCCAAACGGACAGGAGTTCTGTGAACTTTGATGTTTAGCGAGTGGCAGCTCATGGGGTGACACCCGTCATTTGTTTAGGCCATTCAGGAGGCCCGTTATTTGTAGTCGCCCGGACTACGGTTGAATAACGTCATTCCACTGCTTATGTCCGGGCAGATGCTGAAAAAAAACTGTTGGGCAGGGGACTGGAAGTGGGATACATCTCGGGCACATGGTCCGGTGGGGGGGAAATGAGGGGAGGAGGAGGACATTGGAGCAGAAGATTTTCGGTGAAATTAGTGGATTTTTTACCCCCGGTGACAAAAAAGGGGGGGCAGGAGCAGCTGAAGGAGGTAGTGGAGATGAGGAAAGACGAGGCAGATGACCCGCAAGCCCCTGGCGTATACAGTGGGTGGGGGCGGGGAGCCCTCGGAGTCCTTTTTCAGATGGCCCGCAGCATGATGATTTGCCTGGCTTAAAAGCCGATGTCGCTCCCGGGAGAGGGGTGACTTTGGCTCTCCACCCTATTGGACCCCCGCTTCGGTCCAAAATGTGGCCTTTTTTCCCCGCTATTGGAAGGAGGAAACTAAATACATAGGGAAATCCTCGTAGGCAGTTGGCCCCCTTGCCCCGTGGGCATGTCCCCCCTTGACAGGTTGACAGGGGGGTTCTTAGCGCTCAATACTATGCCCGGTGTGGGGGAAGGTGGGGGGTAGGAGCAGTCCAGATCCATCGCAGCAACCTAAGTCTGGAGTCACTGTGAGCAGTTCCTTACCCGCCTTGTGGGGGGACAGGCGCCAGCGCCAGAGGACCTGGAGCAGCCCTGAACCAACAGGTGGTGGCTACTTTGGACAGCACTCTGCACCCAGTTAGAAGATTTCTGCTGGATTACTGGGCAGCCCACAACTGGGATGTGTGGAGCATCTTGCAGGTTGCAGTGGAGAAGCTGTCCTGCACCGGCCAGTAGTGTGGCATCAGAGACGGCGTGTTCAGTGAGGCAGGGGCCATCGTTTACCCCAAGGAGATCCCGCTTGTCCATGGGAGAACATGGGAACGACTGCCTTTGTCAAGATGAATACAGGCGTGGGTCACGCGTCAGGAATTTCCACACACAATGCCTTAGGCGTCAGAATACATCAGCCTGAAGCCTCACACCAATCTGTGAGAAATTGAGGGTCTTGGTTCAAAACTACCTGCACTCGCCACTACTTCTGATGCCACCACCGCCTGATGCCACACATATAGCTGACAGTTTCTCCATCTGCCACAACCACCTTTACCAGGGGATGGTATTGCCACCCACACTCCACACTAGTGTCATCTTGTGCCACTCTTATGACCCTCACACTGCTGCTGCTGTTGCTCTGTTGCAATGACATCCACCTGTGTCATTGTGCAACTCTCGACCTCATTGCTGTTGCTCTGCGCCGTCACCCCCACTCTTCTGTCATTGGGCTACTCTGTGGCTACTCAGTTTTTGCCACCTCCAGAATGTCATTGGTGCCACCTGTCTGAGCTCTTGCTGCATGCTGTGGCTGCGTGCCGTCACCTACCACACGGTGTTTCATTGTCGAAAATCTGTGGACCTAACTCATGTTTTTGCCACCTCCACGATTGGTAATTATGCCATTCTCTGACCCTCATGCTGTTGCTGCCGTCACTCCATCTCTATCATTGTGCCCACTCTGTGGACATACTACCTGTTTTGCCACCTCCAGATTGTCATTGTGCACTGTCTGACCTTACTGCTCGCTGCCAGTCGTCACTCCACTTCTGTACATTGTGCCACTCTGTGGCCTACTCCAGTTTTTCCACCTCCAGAATGTCATTGTGCCAATGTTCTGAAATCATGTACCTGCGATGCCACCGTCACCTCCACTCTCTGTCATTGTGCACTATGTGGCCTACTCCAGTTTCCGCCAGACACTCCAGAATGTTCATTGTGCCACTGTTCTGAACCTACATGCTGCTGCCCTTCTAGACACCTCCACTCTTTGTTCATTGTGCCCACTCTGTGTGTCAGCCTATCTACTGTTTTGCCACCTCCAGAATGTCATTGTGGCCACGCTGTTGACCTTCTATGCTGCTCTGCCGTGTGACCTACACACTGTGTCATAGTGCCACTGTCTGGGACTCTCTATTGCTGCTGCTGTGGTTGCTGCCGTGACTACATACGTAGATGTCATTGTGCCAATGTGTCTGACTCATAACTGCTGCATATGTGGCATGTTGCCGTGACCGACACATTGTGTTCTAGCTTGTGCCACTCTGTGATCCTAACTCTGTTTTTGCCACCTCTAGAATGTCATTGTGCCACTGTAACTGACATCCATGCTGCTGCTTGTTGTTGATGCCGTATACTCCACACTGTGTCATTGTGCCACTCATTGGCTACTCCTGTTTTTGTCAACCTCCAGAATGTCTTTTTGCCACTGCCTGACCTCATGCCTGCTGTGGCTGACCGCCGTCACCTCACCGCAACTCTTGGAACCTGGAGTCACCTCTGCTTATTTTTGTCCAGCTGTCGCCTTGCATATGACTTTGTATCTGGGTATCAGATTCCCACCTTCAGTTTTTTCGGTACAGTTTTGCCTCTTAAGTGTGCCCAGTGGAATTTTATAGCTGGAAGCGATTTCTAAGAGCGGCGGCAAGCTCATGGTTGCGTATTATTGTCATTACTAAAAGCACTACATTGTTATAAAGACCACAAATCCAAGCTCCCTCTGATATGTTAAGCATGGTGACTAACGCTCTAAGCACCCCTGCAGGCTCTATGCAGCCTGGAAATACGCTGTTTTTTCAACGTGATTCGGCCCCGAAGTAATTTGGACGAATTATTTTTGTCGGTGGAAAATTTGGCGAAGTCGAAGTATCGACAGCGAATTTTTGAGATAGAATTCGGCCTTTTACTCTAGCCCTGGTACTGTCCCTGACAGTGTATTTACGGAGTGGTTAGCCGTAGTGCATTATAAGTAATTACTACACATTGTGCATAGCTGTCTATGACAATATAGTAGAATGGTGGTTAGGATAGCATGTCAGTAAATAATACTATAGTAGTGTCTTGTTATGTTGCACTCCACATGGTCTCAGCAAGAACCTGCGGTGTGTGCAGGCATTGTTACAATATGCAAGATACACATGTTGGGCCGCTATTACTAATGCTCACCAAAGTTTCCAACGGTCTTGAGTGCCACTTATGAGCACACATTCACCATTTTCATATAGTCAGGTGCATTATATACTGAAAAAAGACACAAAAAATTTTGTTGAGGCACCAGGTTTCATACATGTCAACCTATGTGTTTGTGTTCTAAAGGCATATCACATCTGTTTCTCCTTGCTTGATATTGCGCTTGAAGATATCTAACACACTAAAAATTGCCTTTTTCTTTCGTTATATAGAGAGATGAATATGAAGGTTTTAAAAGTATAATATATATAAGTGTAAAACCTAAAGCTTGCGCTTAGGTTAGGTCTGACTCACTGCATACGGACACAAAAGTGGATCGAAATCGACTGTTTTTTTTTTTTCCGATGCAGGGCCGCCTTTTTTGTCATGTTTTGTGCAAAAACCGTGGTTGGTTCTCTTTTGTTTGCTGTCACCCATACAATTTAATTATATGGGAAGACGGGTCAGAAAAATAAAAATAACCTAAAAGCAATCCAGCGTATTATAGAACAAAGTTGTTAATAAGATGAAGCGAAAAGATCGCTCGTAGCAAAAATCGACCTATGGAGACTACAGTTCACCAGTTTTTTCCTATTGGTGTTCTAATGGGGGCTGCATGAAACAATCATATTTTCCGCGATTTAAAATCCTAAAAGCACCGGAAAATATGAGAGTATTGCTAGGCGTGTAGACCATAGCGCTTAAACTGTTAAAGAAAAAACTCAAATGCTACAAACTGAGAGAAATATACTGATATACTTGTACTAGATCCCTCAAACTAACTCCATTACATCTAATACAACCTTCCAGGGGCGTATTCTCTACGGGCTAGCAGATGGTAGCAAGTTGCTACTGGGGGTCCATGCGCCGAATTATGGGGGGCACAGGGGCAGCTGCTACAGCTGTGATCTTTCCGCGCTACCCCTGGGTAATGCCGCTCAATGTGGTCCGCCGGCAGTTGAAACCTTATTCATGTTCACTGCAGCGGAGCGGGGAGGCTGCGGGGCCCGGCGCTCATATCTTCTCATGCTGACAAGCCCGGAGACCCCCGGAATTAACCGTGACGGTCAGGACTGGGCAGCGCTTCCATGGAGGATGGGGGGGGGGGGGTTAGCAGGACGGAAGAGTTCTTCCCGACGGATCGTCCGCTCTGTTAACTTCCAGCTGCCGCGTCTACATGTGGTCACGTCGGGCGCGTCACGGTGAGCGTCAGACATTCACAGCGCCGCTCCAGCTCGCTGAGCGCAGTGCATGGAAGGGGAGAGCCAGCAGTGGCGGATGCATCGGGGGTGATCAGTGGAAACCGAGGTGAGTGTAAGGTTGTTTCTTATGTTTTACCTGGGCCTCAATATGCTCTGCCCTATGAGCGCCCATTTATCAACTGCACTAATATAACACCTTATTATGTCGACTGGCCTTATACCCACCATTATGCTGCCTTATACACCAATCATGCTGCCCTAAGCCCACTCCTATGACTAGCCTGTCTATACCCCCCAATATGCCTGCTATACCCCCCCATATGCCGGCCTTCATAGCCCCACATATGCATTTGCCTTTATTTTTTTTTCCATTTTTTGTACCCCCATATGCCTGCCTATACCCCCATAAGCCTGCCTTATACCCCCTCATTGCTGCCTATACCACTCCCATTTATGCCTGAATATGATACCCCCGCATATGTCCTGCCTTTATACCCCATCATCATATGCCTGCCTATACCCCCCCATTATGCTGCCGCTATAGACCCCCATGTATGCCATGCTATAGCCCCCCATATTGTCACCTTGCCTATTGCCAACACCATATGCCGCATGGCTATACCCCCCATATGCTGCCTATACCACTCATTTGCCTGCCTATAGCCCCCCCATACTGCGCCGCACCCTGCCATATTAAGCCTCCCCTATATGCCCGTGTGCCTATTACAGCATCCTATATGCCATGCACTGCCATATACGCCCCAGACACGTTGGACCTGCCTGTACAGCCCCCTATATTGCCTAGCCGTACAGCCACCCATATGCCTGCCGTATACCCCTCACAAGCCTGCCGTGTTTCTAGCCACCACAAGCCTGCCTGTCTACTTATATGGGGCTCTCCTTTGAGCTACTTAAGAACCCTACCTATATGGCCCCTATAGCCCACCTTACCCTGTTCTACCTGTATGGCTCCCTTATAGCTACCTAAATCCCTGTACTGCCTAATTTTGGGCACTATTGGTACCTAAAGCTTGCCTATTTTGGGCCCCCATATACTCACTTTCTAAACACTGCTGCCTAAGATGCACCCCCATCATAGCCAGGGGGGCAGTGCTGAAAAGTCAGGATTCTAAGATATTTTGTGTCTAAATCTGCATGGGTTAACAACGTCATGGGTGGGAGGATGTCATCAAGATGGCGGACTGGGAGAAGGGCACCGCGATTGTTTTGCTTTACAGAACAAAGGGGAAAAGTGTCAAACTGGTCAAAGAAACGTTCACCTGGGAGTCACAAGTTGTAACTGCACTGTAATCCACTTATATGTCTGCACAGGCTGTTGTACTCTGCTGTTATACCACATTTATTGGTCCCTGTATAGGGGGTAATTTTATACAGTCTGCAAGGACGCCTGTGTTTTACACTGGTGTCTAACACATATATGGTCCACTGTTGGTGGTTGTATACAGTCTGGACAGAAGCCTGGTGCTACACTGGTATATACCAATATATGATCAACTATATTGATTTAATTTATTTGTATTATTAGACAGTATTTGTCTTTTTGTGTACTGATTCAGTAATAGTGTTGGGGTATTTATTTCGGTCAAATTATGTGGTGGTAATTTGTGGTCATGTTCTGGCGGTATAATCAGGTTCTCCTTTTATTGTAATAGTTTATTGTGGTAATGTTGGTCTTAGTATTGTGGGGTATTTGTTTTGGTCTTAGCACGCTATGGGATGAGATGTTATGGTGAGGTATTTGCCCTCCTCTGTTTTATCTATCTTTATCTAAACAGCATGTCCCTTGGTACTATGGTCCGTGGTCAGGGAGGGGGGGGGGGCCATCCAATAGTTTTTGCTATGGGGCACCTGGGGGCTTATTTTTACGCCCCTTGCTAAATTACAGTGAAGAGTGTACTTTAACACAGCTTTATTTAACAACTTAGCCCCTAATGAGCTAAAACTCCATACAGTGATCATATAGTGCCTATTACACACCTTTTGCTTTAGTGCCCACTGGGGGTTTGTCACTCTCTGCTCTCCCAGAGTAGCAAGTTTGTAGCCTTAGCATGTTGAAGTATAGATTGTGATGGATAGGCACAGTGGGGGTTACTTTTCTTTTATGTTCTTCATTTTGATTAAGATATACAGATGGGTTCACTGACTATATCTTCCTCAGGTTCTGACAATATGAATGACAGATCTGCAAAAAGTTACTACAATACTATTTTGAGTTATGACAGAGATGTGAAGATCTATCATTTAAATGATATATGTTCATTTCGATTGATTATACTAGGGACTCAATTGACAGGTTAATTACATGAGATTATTGTCAGAAGATGAAACAAAAATCTAGATTATAACAATCCAGTTATTTAGTTGCTCAATTTCAAATTCCTTTCACACAGACTAATGCATACTACACAGGGAAGAACACTCCTTAATCAAGCAATCAACTGGCAGCCAATACCCTGTTTATCAATTAACGATTGGCTGCCAACCACAAGCAATATTTTATGATCGACAACAACATAATAATCAAGCACATGTCAAAGATCAGCTGACAATCAGGAATTTGCTTGTTTTGTCGACTGACCAGCGGCATGTTTACATGGGAAATAACTGACTGAGTAAACCTTCAAATTAATGTTCATACCCAATCATCTCGCTATGGAAAGTACTTTTCAGATCTGTTGTGATCTTCAGCACTTAAAAAGTTCTCCACTACTTAACTGTTACCCTAGTTGCAATAAAATAAAAAAATTAAAGCTGTAGCCAAGTAAGAATGAATCTACAAGTCATCTTTAACTTCCTCCAGTCCTCGGTTCCAACGTTGGGCATCTCTGGTCTTCTGTTTATTGTCTTCTGTTGCAGCAGTTAACGTGCCAGCTCAGCATATCCAGCATCACCATACAGAAGTAAACAGGTCTCCCATCTTTACCATTTTGATGCTGCCGAATCTCTGGTGTCGCCCACTGGACCCTCACCAATGACATCCCATCCATGACTCACGTCACCTGGGGCAATTGAGGAGTTGGGTATTTTTTTCATCATGTGGAATAAATATAACATATTCTAATAATTTGGATTTTTACAGGCATTATGTTAATTTTCTATTTTTTTATATAAAAACTGATATTCATTTTTTTACCTTTAACATTTTCTGTATATTTTCTAAAACTGTGTTTTTTTACTATAATTTTTGTTTCTCAACAGGGTATTTGAACATGAGATTGTTTACTTGCTTTTACAATATATTTCTGTACATTGCATGTATTGTAGTATATTGTCATTTAAACAATCTCTTATTCCATCCTAATAGAAGCGCAATTATGGCAGGTCTGGGGGCCTTCATTAGGCCCCTAGCTTACTTAAAAATCAAATGGCATTCTGTGACCATGCAACACAGGGCACAAGACAGAAGGCTGACCACTTCTGTATAACAATTTAGTTATAAACTGACCATGGCATTCAATTTACGAAATGGCCAGGATTAGAATTATTCTTGAGGCATCAGCTACATTAATTAGCCAGCTCTAACTATGTATGGTGTGGACACAACTTCTGAGCATGAGTTATACTCAATTAAAAATGTCATAATGTACATGTATGTCAATTGTTTTAAGAGGATTATAAATAAGATAGTGTAATGAAATGACATTATACAGGTACTGAGTATGCTACAGATAGAAACAACCTATAAATAGCATGTTCGTTCTGTTATTGTTCTGTTAGTGATATTATCACTGATTATGCATTCACTGATAGGTCTCTACTCTTTCCTAGTTACAATATTTTATTATGCTGTACTTGCCTAAAGAATTTTACTATTTAAAAATCTCCCCTGAAAAAAGCAAGGAAAAAGGATAAGGTCTAGAGAAAAGAATGACAGTGTTATGCTGACTTTCATTTGTCCTCCTGTTTATATTGCTTACTCCAAAAGTCAATTTGAAACATCACCTTTTAGGTCATGCCCAGCATGAAACTAAACCTCTGGGTCACACCATCAAATATCCTAGATATTCCCCTATTTGCTATGATTAATCCTCACAGTATCTTGAAAGCAGGTTTTGTCAAGGGTCAAGAATGGCATTTGAAATTTGATACTGAATATTTCATGATCTTTCTTACTTTTTCTTACTGTTTATTCACATTTTTTAAACCCTTAAACAAGCTATATATATCTCAATAAGATGAATTACAGGAGTATAAAGAGTAGGTATGCAGTTTTAGCCACAAATTGTATCCAGGAATTAAAGAATCATTTATTTAATTAGGTCCAATATTTCTATTATTAACCTTATGCTATATTAACAAGAAAGTCAAAATTTAATTCCCACAGCTTTTCCATTAGAAAAAAAAAAAAGATTCTTATCTAAACTTTTTCTGCCTGCAATTGACCATTACATTGACTTCAAATAGCCACCAACAATTAAATTGTAAGGAAACTAAAATGTACAAAATCAGTTCCTATTATTTTAATTAATTAATCTACAGTATAGTTAGTGTCTAAGGCTTGGTTTACATACGCGTCTAAACAATGGATTTCACGTTGAAAAACCTGATGGACCGATTGTAATCAATAGGATCCATTGGACACCGTTGGTGTCCTTTGTCAAACATATTCTTAACACATACGCATCTAAACAATGGATTCCATAGCGAAAACCTGATGGACCAATTGTAATCAATAGGACCGGGGGCCTTGGTGATCCTTTAGTTTTTTTTTTTAACCTCTGCATAAAGGCCCCATTTGGGAAACCCCTTTGAACACATGGGGATTCATGCCAAATATTTTGAAATTTTCAGGTAAACCGCCTCTAGATTAACCCCTTAACGACTGTCAACCGTCTTTTGACGGCAGGCGGTACAGGTCGTTCTTCTACAATGGCGTCAAAGGACGGGGGTAGCGACCTGGGTTTTCCCTACAGCAGAGTTCACCTGGCCTTGCAGCAGGCTCCAGTGAAGACCAGGAAACCCCTAAGACTCCACTCCTCTGTGTAGGTTACGCCAACCCTACGCAGATCCACCGTCTGTCCTCAGTGCACAGAGTCCCTTGACCTGATCTTTCAGCAATACTGGTAGCCAACTCTTTTGCAGGACATTAAGGACTTTGTGGCCATATGTTCCATCTGTGCCGGATATAAGAGCGCTCATCAAAGACCCGCTGGTTTTATGTTGTCCCAAAGTTCCTTGGACCCATATCATCATGGACTTTGTAACTGATCTTCCTCCTTCTTTGGGATGTTCTGTCATCTGAGTTGTTGTGGGCCACTTTTCTAAAATGGTGCACTGTACACCCTTGCCAAATCTTCTGTCTGCACCTCGGCTGGCTATCTTATTTCTGCAGCACATTTTTCATTTTTACGGGATGCAGACCCACATTGTTTTGGATAGAGGAGTGCAGTTTACCTCCCGATTTTGGCATGCATTGTGTTCCGTGAGATAAAGTTGTACCGTTTTGTTTACCCCCCTCAGTCCCAAAGGGCCCGGTAGAAAAGGGCAACCAGTTTTGAGGAAATATTTACGCCCAAATTTTTTTTCGACACAAGGATACTGGGTGTCTTACTTTTCCCCAGGCTGAATTCACCTACAATAACCATTTCAGTGAATCCTTGGCATTTGGCCAGCATCCTTATCCCTATCTTCCTCTGCCCTTTTCAGCCTCCTATGATGTCCTAGCAGTCAACAATCAGGTACGTGACTTCCTCGAATTTCCGGTTCAAGAACAAGCTACAAAAATGGAGCTCCTTCCTATTTTAAACAAACCCTTGGACAAGGTTGGGTTTCTTTTAACCATCCATCTCCCAAATACCTAGTTTGAAGTGTCCCCGTTTTTCTTTTCCTTTATTATTTTTTTTCAGAAAAACCCACCTTTCACTACGTCTCCTCTGCTCCCAATTCATTTAACGTATCCCACAAAGTTATCCCTCCCTGTATGCTTGATAGTACTGAAAACTCCTATGGGGTTTTAAGGGGGATTTTTTGGACTGAAGCTTCCAAAGGCAAAAATTTATTTTCCCCCCCTACCGGAAGGGTATAGCCCTGAGGAAAGAACCTGGAAACCACAAGAGAATATTCATGCTCCCACTCTAATCTGACCCTTCCTCAGACTTCATTTGCGTGAGAGGAGAGGCCCTAATGGAGGGTACTGTAATGATGCACAGTGTAGTTCAATACCTGGTCTGCAGTCATGCTTATTTTCTTCCTTCTCGCACCCGCCTCCAGTCCCTGCCTGCCTGATCCAGTACTCATCCTCCTCCTCTCTGCGCTCAGATTTGGCTCTCTCCTCCATGTCCTCTTCTTCCTGAGGCTGTCTTTACCTGTACTTCCTCTGTTCAGCCTCTAGGGCCCAGTGCACACCATTCTAAAGTTTCCTTTGTCAATCACCTAGGACCATGGACTTTATAGGGAACCTCCCCCCAGCAACTTTTGACCAGTTATTGGTGTCCCATACAAATCTGCCATTTCTGCGCATTATTCTTCTGCCTGTCTCCTGCCACCAACCTTCTGCTACGTTCCTGTTCTCGCTCGTACTCTGCCTGTCCTGACCTATGCCAACCCTATGTGGTGATCTACGAATCCACCATCTGTCCTCAGTGCCCATTGAGACAGTTCCACCATCTGTCCTCAATGCCCATTGTGACAACGCTACTGCAGACAGAGGGGTTTTCCAGCTTCTAGCAGTGTAACTGTACTAGGAACAGAGCTGTAATTAACACCTCTGTTCCAAGAACCATCTCTATAAACATCAGGGAGTGGAGGAAACCTCTGATCCCTGACATTAAAACCTTTGATTGCTGTGGTCTGTGACCGCAATATTATCAAAGGGGATTCCCATGTTCCATGAGTCATCAGGAATGCAGGTGACCTGGTGGCCCTAGGGCTGTCTGTACAGCAAGCCTGTGGTCAGGGTACACTGTGTTAATACGTTAGCATAAAGTCTAATGCATTAGCATAAAAGAGTATGCTAATACATTACTAAGTGTAAAAAAAAGTGTAAAATAGTTATCCCTTAATGGAACTAAAAAAAAGTAAAAACATAAAAAGTATAGAAAAAAATAAATATAAGCATTTAATCAAAAAAATTGTGCGGACACTGCACAAAAAACCTACACATTAATTTATTTTGTAAAAAATGTGAATTGTGTAAAAAAAAAATCATAAAAATACATAAAGAAAAAATATAATAAAATTGCACAATAAATAATGTTAAAATTAAAATATGAACACAAAAATACAACAACTTCCTCATAGAACAAGACTGCATACAACTGCATCACTTAAAAAATATAACACATTTTATTAAACATACCTTGAGAAGATTGTAAAAAAGT
>JAODAL010030220.1:0-50303 GCA_025379985.1 Phyllomedusa bahiana | reverse complement strand
CTCCATTTGATTTGCAGGACCCCTTTTTAGGGGTTTCGGGAAATCTTAGTCCGGGGGAAGGTTAAATGGGTTCAGGTAATTAGCGCAGGTAGAATTAACCAATTCATCTCATTAAGCCTCTGCTGCACGGGGCGGCGCCGGCCCGACTCTGCTGTACCCCAATTATCAGAGTCATTCCAGATTCATTAGCAAATCTCTGCTTTACCTGACAGAGAAAGCAGCAATTACACTGCAAATAATCTGCAAATTACACCAAGGAGAGAAGGAGGGGAGAAAGAGGGAAGGGAAAGAAAGAAAGGGGGTGAAAAGGGAGGAGAAGAGAAAAAAAGAAAGGAAAAAGAGCAGAGAAGAAAAGAGGAAAGAAGTGGAGAGAAGGGAGAGAGGAGGAGAGAGGGAAGACATAAGAGGAGACAGGCAAGAGAGGAGAAGGGGAGAAAGGAGAGAAGGAGAAGAGGAGAGAAGAGAAGGAAGAGATGACAGAAGAAAAGAGGAGAAAGAAGAGAAAAGAGGGATGAGAAGAGGGAGGAGAGAGAAGAGGGTAGAGGGCACACTCTGTGCAAATGTCAGTATACAGGGAGGGGAATGAGGTGAGCTGTACCACACCTATTACTCATGGCAGGTGTAGTGGGCGTGCTTGTACGTGCGAGGCAGGGCGGAGCGCAGGGTAGCTTGCCCAAACCACCTATTACTTCTAGGCGATTTTAGGGGCGTGCTCTGAGCGGGGAGAGGTCATGTGCAGAGGGCAGGGGGGGAGACTGTCCCCATCACCTTTTTACTTTATGGTAGGGGTATGAGCCTTTTGTAGCTGTGAGAGGTCGTGTGCAGGATGGCAGGAGGTGAGCTTTGCCCCCCTAAAATTTCTATGGCAGATGTAGTGAGTGGCCGTAGCGTGCAGAGGTCTGGGGCGGGAGGTAGTTGTGACCATCCCCTTTTGACTTCTAGGGCAGAGTTAGTGGGCGTGCTCTGTAGCGTGCAGAGGTCAGTTTTTCAGGGGGGCAGGGGACTGTGACCATCCCTTTGATTCATGGCAGAGGTAGGGGGCGTGCTCTGTACTGTGAGAGGTCAGTGTCGGAGGGCGGGAGGTGGCTGTGCCCAAACCCTATTGACTTCTATGGCAAAGGTGTGAACGGCCTGTAGTGGCGAGGTCAGTGGTGCAGGAAAAGGCAGGGGTAGCTGTGACCATCACCTTTTGCTTCAAAGCGGTTAGTGAGGTGCTCTGTAGCTTTGCAGAGGTCGTGTGCAGGAGGGGCAGGGGTGACTTTGCCCTCACCATTAATTTCATGGCGAGGTGTGAGCGTCCCGAAAGCTGTGCAGAGGTCAGTGTGCGGAGGTGTGGCCCATCAAAAATAAATTTAAGGGCAGAGTGTAGTAGGGTTCGTGGTGCGAGGCAGTGTGCAGGAGGTGAGCGGCCCATCACCTTTTACTTCAGGCAGAGTGTGTGGGGGCTCTGTAGCTGTGCAGGTCATGGCGGGAGGGGCAGGAGGGAGCTGGACCATCACCTATTGACTTCAAGGGAAAGTGAGTAGGCGTGCCTGTAGCTTGCAAGGCCATGTGCGGACGGCAGGAGGTGAGCTTTGCCCATCCCTATTACTTCTAGGGCAGAGTGTAGTGGCGTGTCTGTATGGCAGAGGTCATGTGCAGGGACCCAGGAGGGGAGCTGTGACCATACCATTGACTTTATGGCAAGTGCTGGGCGTGCCGTAGCGGCGAGGTCAGGTGCAGGGCGGCAGAGGTGAGCTGGCCATCCCCTTTTACTTTATGGGTAGAGTGTAGTGAGGGCTCTGTAGCGTGCAGAGGTCAGTGTGCGGAGCGGCGGGAGGGAGGCTGTCCCCTCACCTTTTGACTTCTATGGCAGAGTTAGTAGGTGCTCTGTAGCTGTGAAAGGGGTCAGGTGCAGGGGGGTGAGCTGGACCATACCTATTACTTCTTGGAGGGAAAAGTGAGGGGCTCGTAGCGTGCAGAGGTCAGGGCCCGGATAGCGTGACCCCCCTTTTATTTTCTAGGAGAGTGTAGTGACGCGCTCTGTAGCGTGCGGGGTCGTGTCGGAGCGGCAGGGGTGAGCTTGACCATCCCTTTGACTTCTTGGCGAGGTAGTGGCGTGCCGTAGCGAGAGGTCAGTGCGGGAGCGCAGGAGGTGAGCTTTCCCTCACCTTTGATTCTTGGGAGTGTATGAGGCTCCGTAGGTGCAAGGCCAGTGTCAGGAGCGGCAGGGGGAAGCGTGCCCACACCTTTTTACTTCTATGGTGGGTGTAGTGAGCGTGCCTGTAGCTGTCAGAGGTCATGTGAGGGGGGGCTGTGCCCACACCTTTTAAATTTATGGCAGAGTGTAGTGGGGTGCTCTGTAGCTGTGCGAGGTCAGTGTGCAGGAGGGGCAGGAGGTGAGCTGTGACCATCACCTATTGACTTCTATGGCAGCGTGTAGTGAGCGTGCTCTGTAGCTGTGCAGAGGTCAGTGTGCAGGAGCGGCAGGAGGTGAGCTGTGACCATCACCTATTGACTTCTATGGCAGAGTGGAGTGTGAGTGCTGGGAAGCGGTGCGGAGGTCGGTGTGCGGGAGCGGCAGGAGGTTGAGCTGTGACCATCACCTATTGACTTCTATGGCAGAGTGTAGTGAAGGGGGCTCTGTAGCTGAGCGGGAGGGCCCAGTGTGCAGAGCGGCAGGGGAGAGCTGGCCCAGCACCTATTGACTTCTAGGGTTTAGAGTGTAGTGAGAGTGCTCTGTAGCTGTGCAGAGGTCAGTGTGCAGGAGGTGAGCTGTGACCATCACCTATTGACTTCTTTGGCAGAGTGTTTTGATCGTGCTCTGTAGGTGTGCAGAGGTGAGTGTGCAGG
Source organism: Phyllomedusa bahiana (assembly GCA_025379985.1). Classification (NCBI taxonomy): domain Eukaryota; kingdom Metazoa; phylum Chordata; class Amphibia; order Anura; family Hylidae; genus Phyllomedusa; species Phyllomedusa bahiana. The sequence goes on along the minus strand of JAODAL010030220.1, from coordinate 47,471 downwards.
AGGTGAGCTGTGACCATCACCTATTGACTTCTATGGCAGAGTGTAGTGAGCGCGCTCTGTAGCTGTGCAGAGGTCAGGGGTGCGGGGGAGCGGCGGGGAGGTGAGCTGTGACCATCACCTTTTTGATTCTATGGCAGAGTGTAGTGGGCGTGCTCGAGGCTGTGCAGAGGTCAGTGTGCAGGAGCCGCAGGAGGTGAGCTGTGACCATCACCTATTGACTTCTATGGCAGAGTGTAGTGGCGTGCTCTGTAGCTGTGCCGAGGCCAGTCTGCAGGAGCGGCCTGCCGGAGAGCTGTGCCCATCACCTATTGACTTCTATGGTAGGGTGTAGTGAGCGTGCTCTGTAGCTGTGCAGAGGTCAGTGTGCAAGAGCGGCAGGAGGTGAGTTGTGACCATCACCTATTGACTTCTATGGCAGAGTGTAGGGGGCGTGCTCTGTAGCTGTGCAGAGGTCAGTGTGCAGGAGCGGCAGGAGGTGAGCTGTGACCATCACCTATTGACTTCTATGGCAGTGTGTAGTAGGCGTGCTCTGTAGCTGTGCAGAGGTCAGTGTGCAGGAGCGGCAGGAGGGAGAGCTGTGACCATCACCTATTGACTTCTATGGCAGAGTGTAGTGGGCGTGCTCTGTAGCTGTGCAGAGGTCAGTGTGCAGGAGCGGCAGGAGGTGAGCAGCTGTGACCATCACCAATGACTTCAAGGCAGAGTGGTTAGTGGGCGTGCTCGTAGCTGTGCAGAGGTCAGTGTCCCAGGAGCGGCAGGGGGGTGAGCTGTGGCCATCACCTATTGATTTCTATGGCAGAGTGTAGTGGGCATGCTCTGTAGCTGTGCAGAGGTCAGTGTGCAGGAGCGGCAGGAGGTGAGCTGTGCCTATCCCTTTTCGTGGGGCCTCCTTTGCCCCGCACCCCTCTCTGGAGTCTGGTCTTGTCAGGATGTGATCCATGTATTAGCAGGGTTTTCTTCCCTCCTCGGTGCGCAGCGCAGCGGCGGTGCTGTATCCAGAGCGTGACGCGTCCGCGTATCTCACAGAAGAGAGATAAGGGAGGAAATGGAATTCTATCAAGTATTGCAGAAGGCGCAGAGCATCGCGCCGGACGCAGCCTGACACGTAATTACCCAGAGCCCGGATTTAATGGAAGATATTGTCAGCGGTGTCTGGACTCGGAGCCGCAGGTCTGAGCCGAGGAGCGGCCGCCGATCCATCAGCTTTATAATAAACTCTCCCAGCACAATCATATAATGGTTAGGACGTAATAAACTGCAGAAACGCTACGGACGGGTGTTAAAGGGCCGGCAGGTGTCCTTAAAACAGAATGTGACCCCTTAGGGCAGGGTCACACGGCTGATTTTGGCGCTGTTTTTGGAGCCTTCAGACATGTCCCCATGGCACGGGTTTTCAGCCGGTTTGCGGTTTTTCTGACTGCCTCGAAAACCGTCCGCAAATGAGCACAACGGGGCGCTATGGAAAACCTGTGCAGCAGTCCCCAACAGTCCCCACTGCAGGGTTTTTTTCCCCGCCGGAAGAATGTGCATGTTCAAATGTCTTGCGGCCCGGGGAAAAAAAACCCGTTGCGTGGGGACTGTGGGGACTGCTGCATGGGTTTTTGCCCGCGGCCCGGGCCCAAAAAAACATTGAACATCACATTCTTCTCCGGTTTTCGGATGGAATCTGTGCTTGTGAATGTGAAGGGGGAGGGCTCATCGCGGAGAAAAAGCCCCCCCCCCCCCCGCCCACCCACGGCCCGCAAAAAGGACAAAAAACCGGCCGGAAAAACCAACTTATTTATCCTGTGATTTGGGGACGCGCCCTTCCAGATCATCTTCATTGAATCCTATTTGAAGCAGCTGCAGTTCACACACGACAAGGGTTTTGGATGCTGTTTTGGGCGCAGAAAAAGAAGCGTCAATTCCTGAAGCGTTTTCAGCGCTGAACATCCCCATAGGAATCGATGCAGAGTTCACCCGGCTTATTTGGACGCTGTTTAGACGCTGATTTTCCAGTCGCCCAAAACAGCATCAAAACCTCGCCTGAAACGCGCTTCTTCAGAGGAGGTTTTAGGTGCATTTCTTGCCGCGTTTTTGACGTGTTTTTGGGTGAGGTTTGAACACTGTTTTCAGCCATACAATAAACGCGCAGAAAAACGCTCCAAAAATGCGTCAAAACTGCACTGAGGTTTTGGATGAGGTTTTGAAGCTTCCATTGATTCCTATGGGGATTTTCAGCGCTGGAAACACTTCAAGAATTGTCGCTTCTTTTTCTGCGCCCAAAACAGTTCCAAAACCCTCATCATGTGTGAACTGCAGCTGCTTCACAGAGGAATCACTGAAAATGAACTGGGGGCGTTTTGGAGGCTTTTTTGATGCTTTTTTGGGAGCAGAAATGCTCTGAAAACTGCTCCAAAAACAGCGTCAAAAATCAGCCGGTGAACATCGTCCAAAACCTCATCCAGAACCTCCTTGCCCTTTTTAGATGAGTTTTTAGGAGCGTTTTTCTCCTCGTTTCTTGTCCCTGTCAAGAAAACAATTTTTGAAACCTCGGCCAGAAACGCGCCGAGAAAGGCGTTTTAAAAACCGCTTCTGCAGAAGCGCGTTTTCAGGCGAGATTTTGATGCTGTTTCGGGCCTGAAAATCAGCGTCCAAACAGGTCCACATCACCGTGTGACCCTATGGGAGCATTTACACGGCAAAGGCCAAATATGATCGGGCAAAGGCGTCACTTTAAGCCTCGGGGCCCCAGTGCAAAATCAATACAAAAGGCCCCCCCTACCATTGCGCCATTTTTAATGCTAGTATCTTCTTGTGCAAGAGGGACCTTTGGGCCCGGTAGTAGCCGCTACCTCTGCACCCCTTATAGCTGAGCCCCTGCTGGTTGGATTTCCCGAGCGGTATTTTGTCTGTTTTGGCACGCAGGGGGCGGGTTTTGTCTGCGCTTTGCGGATTCAGCCGTCCCCGTTCACCGTACATTTTTCATGTTCTGCCCAAAAACCGGCAGTGTAAAAACCTGTCGGCTAAAAAATCCATGCAGTGGGGACAGTGGGGACGCGGGGACTGCTGCACGGACTTTCTATTAAAGTCTATGGGAAGAGCGTTTGCTTGTCGGTTTTCAGACAGTTTGCGGTTTTACATCACAGACTACATTAGAATTGTATTATAGTTATGTTGGGGGTGGTAGTGCTCTATATAGACTACATTAGAATTGTATTATGTCATGTTGGGGGTGGTAGTGTTCTATTTAGACTATATTGTATTATGGTCATGTTGGAGGTGGTAGTGCTCTATATAGACTACATTAGAATTGTATTATAGTTATGTTAGGGGTGATAGTGCTCTATGTAGACTACATTAGAATTGTATTATGGTCTAACCCAGCGGCTGGGTCCTGCTGGGGATTGTAGTCTTCTCCTGCAGTCCTTTCTTCCAAGTCTGAGGTCTGCTGGGGGTTGTAGTCTTCTCCTGCAGTCCTTTCTTCCAAGTCTGAGTCCTGCTGGGGGTTGTAGTCTTCTCCTGCAGTCCTTTCTTCCAAGTCTGAGTCCTGCTGGGGGTTGTAGTCTTCTCCTGCAGTCCTTTCTTCCAAGTCTGAGTCCTGCTGGGGGTTGTAGTCTTCTCCTGCAGTCCTTTCTTCCAAGTCTGAGGGCTGCTGGGGGTTGTAGTCTTCTCCTGCAGTCCTTTCTTCCAAGTCTGAGTCCTGCTGGGGGTTGTAGTCTTCTCCTGCAGTCCTTTTTTCCCAAGTCTGAGTCTGCGGGGGGTTGTTTCTTCTCCTGCAGTTTTTCTTCCAAGTCTGAGTCCTGCTGGGGGTTGTAGTCTTCTCCTGCAGTCCTTTCTTCCAGGTCTAGGTCCTGCTGGGGGTTGTAGTCCTTTCTTCCAGGTCTGAGGCCTCTGTTGCTCAGGTTGGTTTCCTGCTAGTATCTGGAGCCTCTAGATTTGGGCTGGTGATGGGGGAAGGTTTGGGGGGACTCCTGCCCCTCCCGCTTCGCTCCTTCTGTTTGACCTCAGTCGTTTCTTCGTGTCCTGGCGGTTTTGGGAAAGTCTTGCTCTGTTCCTTTTCCTGCACGAGGGAAGGAAAACAAGCGAGAAATGTGAATTTCATACATAATAAATCGCAGCTTAAATGTTCAGATTTTGTGCAAATGGTTTTAGCTGAGAAGGTTCCGGCAGCGGCGGAGCCCGGGGGACGCGGCGGTGACTGCGGAGCGGCCCCGCTTTTATCACATTATTTTACCTTTTGGCGCCTTCACTTCTGTCTCCAGTAAAATCCTCTCGGCCCCGCAGCCACTTTGTACCGGTGTCTGGAGGGTTTTGCTGCAGTAAATGGGACACGCTTAAAGGGGAACTCCACTTACTGGGGTCTTACAGCAACTTTATACAGTTCCGTAAATTGTCTCATACTCCAGTCACACCCAGAGCTGCACTCATAACTTATTGCTTATATTCAAGTGACAATAAGAGCTGCTGTTATATTAGGTTTTATACTCCAGTCACACCCAGAGCGGCACTCCTAATTCTGCTGTTACATTATTGATTATATTCAAATTTCAATACAGTTGCATCTCTTACATTATGTCTCTTGCTCCAGTCACAGCCAAAGCTGCAATCACAGCTTTTACAATACTGCTTACATTCAAAGATTATCCAAGCTGCATTTGTTACATTATGGCTCATACTCCAGTCACACCCAGAGCTGCACTCTCACAATTGTGCTGTTACATTATTGCTCATGATCAAATCACAGCAAGGGCTGATATATTATGTCTTGTACTCCGGTCACAATCAAAGATGCATTCAAATTGTAATATCATGCCTTATCCTCTAGTCACTTCCAGAGCTGCATATATACGTCTGCTGTTACATTATTGCTTATATTCAAGTCAGTCAGGGCTGCCTACATCTGTTCCATTGTGTTTCAGACTCTAGTCACAACCAAAGCTATATCCATATGTGAGAGGGGAGGAGGGGGATGTAGCTGCAGCTTCTCTATGTCTCTGAGATCATTTTGAGAGGGAGGAGGATGTAGCTGCAGCTTCTCTATGTCCCATGGGCTAATGTGAGAGGGGAGGGTGATGTAGCTGCAGCTTCTATGTCTCTGAGGCTAATGTGAAAGTGGAGGGGGATGTAGCTGCAGCTTCTCTATGTCTCTGAGGCTAATGTGAGAGGGGAGGGTGATGTAGCTGCAGCTTCTCTATGTCTCTGAGACTCATGTTCGTGGGGAGGGGGATGTAGCTGCAGCTTCTCTATGTCTCTGAGGCTCATGTGAGAGGGGAGGGTGATGTAGCTGCAGCTTCTCTATGTCTCTGAGACTCATGTGAGAGGGGAGGGTGATGTAGCTGCAGCTTCTCTCTCTATGTCTATGAGGCTAATGTGAGAGGGGAGGGTGATGTAGCTGCAGCTTCTCTCTCTATGTCAAGGAGGGTAATGAGAGAGGGGAGGGTGATGTAGCTGCAGTTTCCCTTATGTCTTGAGGCTCATGTAAAGAGGGGAGGGTGATGTAGCTGCAGCTTCTCTATGTCTCTGAGACTCATGTGAGAGGGGAAGGGGATGTAGCTGCAGCTTCTCTCTCTATGTCTATGAGGCAAATGTGAGAGGGGAGGGTGATGTAGCTGCAGCTTCTCTCTCTATGTCTATGAGGCTAATGTGAGAGGGGAGGGGGATGTAGCTGCAGCTTCTCTATGTCTCTGAGACTCATGTGAGAGGGGAGGGGGATGTAGCTGCAGCTTCTCTCTCTATGTCTCTGAGGCTAATGTGAGTGGGGTGGGTGATGTAGCTGCAGCTTCTCTATGTCTCTGAGGCTCATGTGAGAGGGGAGGGTGATGTAGCTGCAGCTTCTCTCTCTATGTCTATGAGGCTAATGTGAGAGGGGAGGGTGATGTAGCTGCAGCTTCTCTATGTCTTTGAGGCTAATGTGAGAGGGGAGGGTGATGTAGCTGCAGCTTCTCTATGTCTCTGAGGCTCATGTGAGAGGGGAGGGTGATGTAGCTGCAGCTTCTCTATGTCTTGAGACTCATGTGAGAGGGAGGGATGTAGCTGCGCTTCTCTCTCTATCTATGAGGTAAGGGGAGAGGGAGGGTGATGTAGCTGCAGCTTCCTCTTATGTCTATGAGGCTAATGTGGAGGGGAGGGGGATGTAGCTGCCTTTCAGTCTTGAACTCATGTGAAGGGGGGTGTAGCTGAGCTTCTCTCTCTTTGTCTAGGGAGGCTAATGTGAGGGGCGGGTGATGTAGCTGCAGCTTCTCTCTCTATGTCTATGAGGCTAATGTGAGAGGGGAGGGTGATGTAGCTGCAGCTTCTCTCTCTATGTCTATGAGGCTAATGTGAGAGGGGAGGGTGATGTAGCTGCAGCTTCTCTATGTCTCTGAGGCTCATGTGAGAGGGGAGGGTGTTGTGGGCTGCAGCTTCTCTCTCTATGTCTATGAGGCTAATGGGGGAGGGGAGGGTGATGTAGCTGCAGCTTTCTCTTATGTCTCTGAGGCTCATGTGAGAGGGGAGGGTGATGTAGCTGCAGCTTCTCTATGTCTCTGAGACTCATGTGAGAGGGGAGGGGGATGTAGCTGCAGCTTCTTCTTTTTTTTGTCTTGAGGCTACTGTGAGAGGGGTGGGTGTTGGAGCTTCAGCTTCTCTCTCTATGTCTCTGAGGCTCATGTGAGAGGGGAGGGTGATGTAGCTGCAGCTTCTCTATGTCTCTGAGACTCATGTGAGAGGGGAGGGTGATGTAGCTGCAGCTTCTCTATGTCTCTGAGACTCATGTGAGAGGGGAGGGGGATTTAGTGCAGTTTCTCCTCTATGTCTATGGGGCTAATTGAGAGGGGGAGGGTGATTAGCTGAGCTTCTCTATGTCTCTGAGGCTATGGGGAAGGGGGGGGTGGTCTGCAGTTTTCTCCTTATTTTCTATGAGGCTAAGTGAGAGGGGGGGGGTTTGATGTAGCTGCATTCTCTTCTATGTCTATGAGGCTAATGTGAGAGGGGGGGGTATTAGCTCAGCTTTCCTCTATTCTCTGGGGCAATGTAAAGGGGGGAGGGTGATATATGAGCTTCTCTATTCTCTGGGTCATGTGAGAGGGGAGGGGGATGTAGCTGCAGCCTTCTCTATTTCTGAGACCTTTAAGGGGAGGGGATGAGCTGCAGCTTTTTCCTCTATGTTATGGGGCCTTCTCTGTAAAGGGGCATGAGGGGGGGGGGGGGGGTGATTGTGCCTGTATCGGAATCTGCAGGTTATACAGGACATCTACAGCCGCAGCCCGGGGTGCAGGGGGGGTGTTATGGTTTCCAGGCTCTGGATCTACTCGATATCGTCTGATCTGCAGGGAATTTATTCTATTTCTGTTTCATTCCTTGGTTTCCTCGTTTCCATTATTGGAACATTTGTTCCTGTTTTCTATTAGAGAAGAATAATCCCCGGGGAGATCAGTGTTTTATTGCTGACTGTCTCCACCGAAGCCGGGGAATGAGCCGCTCATTAGAGATAGCGCACACTCTGTGCCAGCGGGGATATGTCTGAAGGCGCAACCCAAAGCTTCGGGGCCCCAATGTGAATATTATAAAAGGGCCCCACCTAAGAGTACTAAGCGGTGGCATATAAGGCTTCCCGGCCCCTCAAGCTCCAGTAGGTTCCCCCTGGTGTGCCAGGTTCCAGGGGGGGATGTACGGGTCGGAGTTGTGCCTAGACGGGTCGGGTTCTCCCTTACCCCAAATTGGGCCACCATTGGCTGGGTCAGGGTCACACTACAGGCCAGGTTAGGGATGCACCTTAGGTGGGGCTAGCCCAGGTTTGGGCGGGTTTTGCCATGGGCCCTGCGGGTTCCGCATAAACTGGGTGAGGAGTTGCTACACAGGCAGGGTTGGGGTTGCACCACAGGCAGGGTCGGGGATACACCATAGGCAGGGCCTGGGTTCTGTCACTGGTTGGGTTGGGGTTGCACCAAAACCCCGGGTAAGGGTTTTCACCTGGGGGGTCAGGGTGCACCATAGGCGGGTCAGTGTTGCAAAAGGGGGTCGGGTTTTTACCTAGGCGGGTAGGTTGACCATGGCAGGGCGGGGGGGCCCAAAAACCGGGATTGCTTTGCCTCGGGGCCAGGGAACCAGGGCGGAGGAGGAATCCCGGAATTTCTCTGCAGAAAGTATTTCTGGGCCGGTGGGGGAAAAGCCGCGCCTTTGAAAAGCCCCCCCCTTTGCCCGCGGTCGGGCCCTCCGGGTGCTGGCTCAGGATTTCCCCCTCTCCCGGCCTCCAGGCTCCCCAGGGCCGCGGCTCAGCCTTGTTTATGGGCCTCATTCTGAAGAATAACACTGCGCGTTCTGTGAAGCTTCTCTGGCAGCGGCTCAAGAAGAGGCGAGAAGCAAACCACGTCCGCCTGGGCCCGATACAGCGGCCGGAGTCAGGAGCGATGGCCGCGCTCCCCGGGGACCCCGCTGCCGATAATTACGGGTCTGGCCTGTGTCAATTAAGAGGCAATTACCAGCGCATATTCCTGAGCAGGGGGGGAGATGTGAGGAGCACAGTGTGGTCAGAGCGCAGGACGCCAATAGTGCCGCATTCACCGGAAGACGCCGGGCACCGGGCTACAGTGTGGACAGAGCGCAGGACGCCAATAGTGCCGCATTCATCAGAAGACACCGGGCACCCGCAGTGTGGACAGAGCACAGGACGCCAATAGTGCCGCATTCATCAGAAGACGCCGGGCACCGGGACTACAGTGTGGACAGAGCGCAGGACGCCAATAGTGCCACATTCATCAGAAGACACCGGGCACCGGGCTACAGTGTGGACAGAGCGCAGGACGCCAATAGTGCCACATTCATCAGAAGACACCGGGCACCGGGACTATAGTGTGCACAGAGCATAGGACGCCAATAGTGCCGCATTCACCGGAAGACGCCGGGCACACGCACTACAGTGTGCACAGAGCGCAGGACGCCAATAGTGCCGCATTCATCAGTAGACGCCGGGCACGGACTACAGTGTGCACAGAGCACAGGACGCCAATAGTGCCGCATTCATCAGAAGACGCCGGGCACCGGGCTACAATGTGCACAGAGCGCAGGACGCCAATAGTGCCGCATTCATCAGAAGAAGCCGGGCACCGGGCTACAGTGTGCACAGAGCACAGTACGCCAATAGTGCCTCATTCATCAGAAGACGCCGGGCACCGGGCTACAGTGTGGACAGAGCGCAGGACGCCAATAGAGCCGCATTCATCAGAAGACGCCGGGCACCCGCACTACAGTGTGGACAGAGCGCAGGACGCCAATAGTGCCGCATTCACTGGAAGACGCCGGACACCGGGGCTACAGTGTGGACAGAGCACAGGACGGCAATAGTGCCGCATTCATCAGAAGACGCCGGGCACCGGGCTACATTGTGGACAGAGCGCAGGACACCAATAGTGCCGCATTCACCGGAAGACGCCGGGCACCCGCACTATAGTGTGGACAGAGCGCAGGACGCCAATAGAGCCGCATTCATCAGAAGACGCCGGGCACCTCACTACAGTGTGGACAGAGCGCAGGACGCCAATAGTGCCGCATTCATCAGAAGACACCGGGCACCGGGCTACAGTGTGGACAGAGCGCAGGACGCCAATAGTGCCGCATTCATCAGAAGACACCGGGCACCCGGGCTACAGTGTGGACAGAGCGCAGGACGCCAATAGAGCCGCATTAATCAGTAGAAGCCGTGAACCCTCAATACAGATTGGACAGAGCGCAGGACGCCAATAGTGCCGCATTCATCAGAAGACGCCGGGCACCTGGCTACAGTGTGGACAGAGCGCAGGACGCCAATAGTGCCGCATTCATCAGAAGACGCCGGGCACCGGGCTACAGTGGGGACGGAGCGCAGGACGCCCATGGTGCCGCATTCATCGGAAGTCGCCGGGCACCGGGCTACAGTGTGCACAGCGGATAGGTCACCAATAGGGCCGCCTTCACCCGAATCCGCCGGGCACCCGCTCTATAGTGTGGACAGAGCGCCGGACGCCAATAGTGCCGCATTCATCAGAAGACGCCGGGCACCTCACTACAGTGTGTGGACAGAGCGCAGGACGCCAATAGTGCCGCATTCACTGGAAGACGCCGGACACCGGGCTACAGTGTGGTCAGAGCGCAGGACGCCAATAGTGCCGCATTCAATGGAAGACGCCGGGCATCGGGACTACAGTGTGGACAGAGCGCAGGACGCCAATAGTGCCGCATTCATCAGAAGACGCCGGGCACCGCACTACAGTGTGGACAGAGCGCAGGACGCCAATAGTGCCGCATTCATCAGAAGACGCCGGGCACCGGGCTACAGGGTGGACAGAGCGCAGGACGCCAATAGTGCCGCATTCATCAGAAGACACCGGGCACCTCACTACAGTGTGGACAGAGCGCAGGACGCCAATAGTGCCGCATTCATCAGAAGACGCCGGGCACGGGCTACAGTGTGGACAGAGCGCAGGACGCCAATAGTGCCGCATCCACGGAAGACGCCGGGCACGGGCTACACTGTTGCCATAGCGCAGGTCGCCAATAGGTCCGCATTCATCAGTATTCACCCGGCCACCGGGCTACAGTGTGGACAGAGCGCAGGACGCCAATAGTGCCGCATTCATCAGAAGACACCGGGCACCGGGCTACAGTGTGGACAGAGCGCAGGACGCCAATAGTGCCGCATTCATCAGAAGACACCTGGCACCGGGCTACAGTGTGGACAGAGCGCAGGAGCCAATAGTGCCGCATTCATCAGAAGACGCGGGCACCGCACTACAGTGTGGACAGAGCGCAGGACGCCATAGTGCCGCATTCATCAGAAGACACCGGGCACCTCACTACAGTATGGACAGAGCGCAGGACGCCAATAGTGCCGCATTCATCAGAAGACGCCGGGCACCGGGCTACAGTGTGGACAGAGCGCAGGACGCCAATAGTGCCGCATCCACCGGAAGACGCCGGGCACCGGGCTACAGTGTGGACAGAGCGCAGGACGCCAATAGTGCCGCATTCACCGGAAGACGCCGGGCACCGGGCTACAGTGTGCACAGAGCGCAGGACGCCACTAGAGCCGCATTCACCAGAAGACGCCGGGCACCGGGCTACAGTGTGCACAGAGCGCAGGACGCCAATAGTGCCGCATTCACCGGAAGACGCCGGGCACCGGGCTACAGTGTGGACAGAGCGCAGGACGCCAATAGTGCAGCATTCATCAGAAGACGCCGGGCACCCGCACTACAGTGTGGACAGAGCGCAGGACGCCAATAGTGCCGCATTCATCAGAAGACGCCGGGCACCGCACTACAGTGTGGACAGAGCGCAGGACGCCAATAGTGCCGCATTCATCAGAGACGCCGGGCACCGGGCTACAGTGTGCACAGAGCGCAGGACGCCAATAGTGCCGCATTCATCAGGAGACGCCGGGCACCCGCACTATAGTGTGGACAGAGCGCAGGACGCCAATAGTGCCGCATTCATCAGAAGACGCCGGGCACCGGGCTACAGTGTGGACAGAGCGCAGGACGCCAATAGTGCCGCATTCAGCAGAAGACGCCGGGCACCCGCACTACAGTGTGGACAGAGCGCAGGACGCCAATAGTGCCGCATTCATCAGGAGACACCGGGCACCCGCACTACACTGTGGACAGAGCGCAGGACGCCAATAGTGCCGCATTTCATCAGAAGACGCCGGGCACCGGGCTACATTGTGGACAGAGCGCAGGACGCCAATAGAGCCGCATTCACCAGAAGACGCCGGGCACCCGCACTACAGTGTGCACAGAGCGCAGGACGCCAATAGTGCCGCATTCATCAGGAGACACCGGACACCGGGCTACAGTGTGCACAGAGCGCAGGACGCCAATAGTGCCGCATTCACCGGAAGACGCCGGGCACCGGGCTACAGTGTGGACAGAGTGCAGGACGCCAATAGTGCCGCATTCATCAGGAGATGCTGGGCACCGGGCTACAGTGTGCACAGAGCGCAGGACGCAATAGTGCCGCATTCACCGGAAGACGCCGGGCACCGGGCTACAGTGTGGACAGAGTGCAGGACGCCAATAGTGCCACATTCATCAGAAGACGCCGGGCACCCGCACTACAGTGTGGACAGAGCACAGGACGCCAATAGTGCCGCATTCACCGGAAGACGCCGGGCACCGGGCTACAGTGTGGACAGAGCGCAGGACGCCAATAGTGCCGCATTCATCAGAAGACCCCGGGCACCGGGCTACAGTGTGGACAGAGTGCAGGACGCCAATAGTGCCGCATTCATCAGAAGACGCTGGGCACCGGGCTACAGTGTGGACAGAGCGCAGGACGCCAATAGTGCCACATTCATCAGAGGACGCCGGGCACCCGCACTATAGTGTGGATAGGCGTGGACTTACCTACAGGGGAACAGCGGAAACCCCCAGGGGGCCCTGAGGACCTGGAGATGTGTATAACTGCATATACATCCTCAGAAGAGGCAGAAAAGCAGAGAAAGAGAGGCCTCCGAAGTGCGGATCGCGTGGAGCGGGTGCGACCACAGATCACTAGAAGGATCTATAGATCACCCCTCCATCTGCTGTGTACTCACTGGAGGAGGCGACCTCACAGATCTGAGTCACTTCCTCCTATAAATCACCTGCTGCGCTCCGGCTGGGAGTTGTAGTTCCACAGCTGCAGCACTGGATGGAGGCCTCATACATTACACAAAGGAGGCAAATGGACTTCTATTACCCCAAAATGAGACCCAGTGCATTCAGCCCTGCCCTTTACAGATGATCACAGCACCAGTCCTTCCCCGGACCCGTCCTCGCTCTCTGTGTCAGTCCTCACTGCAGCTCTTGCATTCTGTTCATGCAGTAATGGGTGAGGCTGCTATCTGGGGATGGGACCCATCTCATTTCATTGACTCCTATAGGGGCCCCTGGTATGATTGCACCAGGGCCACACATGGTACCACCATAGAAATACACAAAGCGTTGGATCCAGGAATATTTTATAATGGATCATCATGAAAACTGCAACAATATTACATTTATATGTTACAATATTTATGTGTTCTGTTCCCTCAATATAGTATATAAAAGATGACAGCCATGTATACAGGCCAGAGCAGGGGCATCACAACTGAGAGTTGTAACCGCAGCTCTGGATGTGACTTGAGCATGAGACATGGTGCAACAACAGAATTGTATCCGCAGCTCTGGATGTGAATGGAGCATGTAACATGGTGCAACAACAGAATTGTGTCCGCAGCTCTGAATGTGACTGGAGCATGAGACATGATGCAACAACAGAATTGTATCTGCAGCTCTGGATGTGACTGGAGCATGAGACATGGTGCAACAACAGAATTGTATCCGCAGCTCTGGATGTGACTGGAGCATGAAACATGGTGCTACAACAGAATTGTATCCGCAGCTCTGGATGTGACTGGAGCATGAGAAGATGTGATAATAGAATTGCAACTGCAGCTCTGGATGTGACTGGAGCATGAGACATGGTGCAACAACAGAATTGTATCCGCAGCTCTGGATGTGACTGGAGCATGAGACGTGGTGCAACAACAGAAATGTATCTGCAGCTCTGGATGTGTCTGGAGCATGAAACATAATGAGACAACAAAATTGTATCCACAGCTCTGAATGTGACTAGAGCATGAGACATGGTGCAACAACAGAATTGTATCCGCAGCTCTGGATGTGACTGGAGCATGAGAAGATGTGATAATAGAATTGCAACTGCAGCTCTGGATGTGACTGGAGTATGAGACATGGTGCAACAACAGAATTGTATCTGCAGCTCTAGATGTGACTGGAGCATGAGACATGATGCCAGAACAGAATTGTATCTGCAGCTCTGAATGTGACTTGAGCATAAGACCTGTAGTGACAACAGAATTGCAATTGCAGCTCTAGTTGTAACTGGAGCATGAGACGATGTGATAATAGAATTGCAGCTGCAGCTTTAGAGGTGGCTGGAGCATAAGACATGAAGCCATAGCTGAATTGTAATTGCAATTGAAAATCAAGTGAAAAATTTTAACAACTATGGGCTAAATTTGTAATCAGCTGGAAGGTCTAGGGGAGTGGCGGGAGCGCCCTGTGCCAGGATTGGCCATGGCGCCAGTGTTAGAAAACGCTCCCATTGAGGGCGCATAGCTGGCATGTCACAGCCCTTCCTGAGCGGCACGGGCAGTAGATTGGGGCTGCTCTCAGGTTCTCCTTCTATTTTCAGTAGAACTGGATTTGCCGCCGCATAAGACTCCCATTGAGCTCGGCCGCGCCGCCCAGGTAATTGCTGCAATTTTGGTTTTGTTGGACTGACCTTCTGCAGCGACGGCGCTGGAATTCACCATCAAAACCTTCTCGTTTTGAGAGTAAACAGAACGGACGTGGGCTCCACCTGGAGCGGAGGGCGGGACACGGGGGCGGCTCATCAATACTGCATTGTAACAGTAACACCCATAGGGAGCACCCAGCTTTCCAAGAGCCCCGAGAAACACCCATGTGCTACCGCCATAACCGTGTGTCATTCAGGAGCCTGGGAAAGCTGGGTGCCGGCCCGGGATTATCGCTTCTCATCCAGAATCAGCTGCAGATTCCAGGAGCTGTATCATCAGGATCAGTGTCGAGCGAACAGTAAAAAGTTCTAGTTCTATTAGAACCTCAAACTTTTGTGAGTTCGGTTCAAGGTTCTATTCGAGCTCGAACCCCATTAAAGTCTATGGGAGAAGATGTTCTGGTAATTTTTATACCTATACAGGTGAGGAGAAGCTGGAATTGCCTTCCATAAAAGGAAACTGGAGACATGGAACAACTTAGGGAAGACAATGTGGATCTAAGAGTGACAGAAAGAAATGCACAGGCTAAAATAATTCATTTCAGTTAGCCATTAAAAGGAAAGATGAGGACAGCTTGCAAGCAGGGGCGTAGCTATAGGGGGTGCAGCGGTAGCAGCTGCTATGGGCCCTGCATCCTGAGGGGACCCAAAAACCACTTTGACACACAGGAGATTTGGGGACAGTGTGTTATACAATTACTGAACCCCCAAAACTGCAAAAAGGGAACTTTTGGGCACTGAGTATGATTCAGCAAATCCAAGCACTCTGTATAATATATATCCATGTATATGAGTTAGGTGTTATGTGAGCCTGAAAATGTCCCCAAATAACAGCTTCTGGGTGTGGGAAAGATGCAGCCAGCAATACCAAACTCCCTAACTATTTCTGTCTATGGAGAGGAAAATGCTATCTAACTAAGAGCAGTCAGTACAGTACAGAGAGTGAGCTGAAAATGGCGTTCAGAACGCAATACAGTGACATATATATATAACCTGGTCATGTGATTGAGTCTATACCTCAGCGATGACGTTTGTGAAACTTCTCTGTGTCAAAGGTGATTGGATGGGGCAAAAAGTGCAGAAAGGTGATTGGATGGAGCCAAAAGTGCAGAAAGGTGATTGGATGGAGCCAAAAGTGCAGGAAGGTGATTGGATGGGGCCAAAAGTGCAGAAAGGTGATTGGATGGTGGCAAAAGTGCAGAAAGGTGATTGGATGGAGCCAAAAGTGCAGAAAGGTGATTGGATGGGGCCAAAAGTGCAGAAAGGTGATTGGATGGGGCCAAAAGTGCAGAAAGGTGATTGGATGGGGCCAAAAGTGCAGAAAGGTGATTGGATGGGGCCAAAAGTGCAGAAAGGTGATTGGATGGTGCCAAAAGTGCAGAAAGGTGATTGGATGGCCACCAAAAGTGCAGAAAGGTGATTGGATGGAGCCAAAAGTGCAGGAAGGTGATTGGATGGCGGCCAAAAGTGCAGAAAGGTGATTGGATGGCGCCAAAAGTGCAGTAAGGTGATTGGATGGGGCCAAAAGTGCAGAAAGGTGATTGGATGGTGCCAAAAGTGCAGAAAGGTGATTGGATGGTGCCAAAAGTGCAGGAAGGTGATTGGATGGAGCCAAAAGTGCAGGAAGGTGATTGGATGGGGCCAAAAGTGCAGAAAGGTGATTGGATGGGGCCAAAAGTGCAGGAAGGTGATTGGATGGCCGCCAAAAGTGCAGAAAGGTGATTGGATGGGGCCAAAAGTGCAGAAAGGTGATTGGATGGGGCCAACAGTGCAGAGAGGTGATTGGATGGCGCCAAAAGTGCAGAAAGGTGATTGGATTCGGCCAAAAGTGCAGAAAGGTGATTGGATGGAGCCAAAAGTGCAGAAAGGTGATTGGATGAAGCCAAAAGTGCAGGAAGGTGATTGGATGAAGCCAAAAGTGCAGGAAGGTGATTGGATTTTGGCAAAAGTGTAGAAAGGTGATTGGATTTTGGCAAAAGTGCAGAAAGGTGATTGGATGGAGAAAGTGCAGAAAGGTGATTGGATGGGGCCAAAAGTGCAGAAAGGTGATTGGATGGAGCCAAAAGTACAGGAAGGTGATTGGATGGGGCCAAAAGTACAGAAAGGTGATTGGATGGAGCCAAAAGTGCAGGAAGGTGATTGGATGGGGTCAAAAGTGCAGAAACGTGATTGGATGGAGCCAAAAGTGCAGGAAGGAGAGTGTATGGCGCCAAAAGTGCAGGAAGGAGATTGGACGGGGTCAAAAGTGCAGAAAGGTGATTGGACGGGGCCAAAAGTGCAGAAAGGTGATTGGACGGGGCCAAAAGTGCAGGAAGGTGATTGGATGGAGCCAAAAAAAAGTGCAAAAAGAAAGGTGATTGGATGGGGACAAAAGTGCAGAAAGGTGATTGGATGGTACCAAAAGTCCAGGAAGGTGACTGGATGGGACCAAAAGTGCAGGAAGGTGATTGGATGGGGCCAAAAGTGCAGAAAGGTGATTGGATGGGACCAAAAGTCCAGGAAGGTGACTGGATGGCCAAAGGGAAATGTGGCAGGAAGGTGATTGGATGGGGCCAAAAGTGCAGGAAGCCGCTGAAAACAAAACTGTAAATGGCGTGTAGAACTAGAACTTTACTCGAACGAACAGTAAAATGTTCAGTTCGGTTCGAGTTCTAAAATTCAAGAAGTTCTACTAGAACTTAACTTTTCTAGAACAGTTCGATCAACTCTAATCAGGACTCGTTACATGAAGTCTTAGGGCTCATTCACACAGGGAGGAAACGGTGCAGAAGGCTGATACCAAAACCTTAGACCCCGTCTGCTCTGTGCAGATTTACAGCTCTTATGCAGACTCAGTACTTAGAATCTGCATAAATTACCGGCTGTAAATCATCCCCATAGACCTCAATAGAAAATCCGAGCTGTAGCCTCAAATCCGATCGAGAACCTTAGACCCTGTTCTGTAATCCGCCGGATCATAGTCCTGTTCAATGTGGGGCGGCCGAAAACGGAGCCGTAAAAAAACAAAACCGACGGTAAAATACTGGTTGGATTCTAGTACAGAGTCTGGGGTATTTTACTTTTGCCGTTTAGATGTCTCATCTGTGTCTTCACTCATCTCCCTGTGATGTTTTCTGTGTAATTTTCACTTTCCCTTCTCTGCAGCCGAGCAGCAGCATTTCCTGTATAAAAGTTGTTTTCCTTTGTTCTATATAACTACAACTCCCAGAATCCTTTGCTGTGCTCTATCTATCTCAGTCTAAGTAAGGGGTGTCAAACTGCGGCCCTCCAGCTGTTGGGAAACTACCATTTCCATCATGCCCACTGTTATAGATTATATAAATGCATGGTGGGAGTTGTAGTTTCCCAACAGCTGGAGGGCCGCAGTTTAACACCTGTGGCCTAAGTGCTGCCCCCTGTTTTCTCCCTCATGTTTAAAGCCTTGGGAGGCAGGACCGAAGGGGTGTGGCTTTGAAGGCTGCTCTGAAGAAGCCACACCCCTCTTGTCACCTGATCTCCTGGGCTCGACACAGAGCTGTTTCCCTGAGACACAGAACTCCTGAGCCTCCTCTGTCATCAAACATCAGGTGTGGATCTGCAGAAAGTGCATTATAAAAGTGATGGACTATGGGGGGGATGATGCAGAAAATCTGATTTCTCTCACTGGACGACCCCTTTAAATCTCAGCATTTGTTATCATGAATAGTATGGAAATATAATAGTGCAGCCAATCCTCATCAGCAGCACAAAGCTCTCTCTTATGTTGATGGTTTGATAAGAGGGAACTGAGCTGCAACTGAGATCTATAAGGGATCCTGGGGGATCTTGCTGTTTGATTCTAGGTATGTCTGGGATCTATAGGGGATCCTGGCTCTTGGTTCATGTTGTGTCTGGGATCTATATGGGATACTGATGCTTGGTTAATGTTGTGTCTGGGATCTATATGGGATACTGATGCTTGGTTAATGTTGTGTCTGGGATCTATATGGGATACTGATGCTTGGTTAATGTTGTCTCTGGGATCTATAGGGGATCCTGATGCTTGGTTCATGCTGTGCCTGTGATCTATAGGGGATCCTGTCCGTGGTTTGTTTTGCATCTGGGATCTATAGGGGATCCTGATGCTTGGTTAATGTTGTGTCTGGGATCTATATGGGATACTGATGCTTGGTTAATGTTGTGTCTGGGATCTATAGGGGATCCTGATGCTTGGTTCATGTTGTGTCTGGGATCTATAGGGGATCCTGACGCTTGGTTCATGTTGTGTCTGGGATCTATAGGGGATCCTGACGCTTGGTTCATGTTGTGTCTGGGATCTATAGGGGATCCTGACGCTTGGTTCATGTTGTGCCTGGTATCTATAGGGGATCCTGACGCTTGGTTAATGTTGTGTCTGGGATCTATAGGGGATCCTGATGCTTGGTTCATGTTGTGCCTGGTATCTATAGGGGATCCTGGCTCTTGGTTCATGTTGTGCCTGGTATCTATAGGGGATCCTGGCTCTTAGTTCATTTTGTGGCTGTTATCTATTAGGGATCCTGACGCTTGGTTCATGTTGTGTCTGGCATCTATAGGGGATCCTGACGCTTGGTTCATGTTGTATCTGGGATCTATAGGGGATCCTGACGCTTGGTTCATGTTGTGCCTGGTATCTATAGGGGATACTGACGCTTGGTTCATGTTGTGCCTGGTATCTATAGGGGATCCTGACGCTTGGTTCATGTTGTGCCTGGTATCTATAGGGGATACTGATGCTTGGTTCATGTTGTGCCTGGTATCTATAGGGGATCCTGACGCTTGGTTCATGTTGTGCCTGGTATCTATAGGGGATACTGATGCTTGGTTTATGTTGTGTCTGGGATCTATAGGGGATCCTGACGCTTGGTTCATGTTGTGCCTGGGATCTATAGGGGATCCTGACGCTTGGTTCATGTTGTATTCTGGGTTTCTATAGGGGTCCTGACGCTTGGTTAAATGTTGTGCCGGGTCTATAGGGGATCCGCCTTGGTTATGTTGTATCTGGGTCTATAGGGGTCCTGACGTTTTGTTCATGTTGTGCCTGGTATCTATGGGTCTGACGTTTGGGTTTTATGTTGTCCCTGTGATCTTTTGGGATACGACGCTTGGTTCATGTTTGTGGTTCTATGGGGATCCTGCTGTGCTGTCTTCTGGTTATTCCCCGGGGGTTTGTAACGATTTACGGTAACATCGCATCCAAGGCGTTTTCCGGGACTGACACCAGGTCCCTCGGCCGCAGGCGATCTCCGCACTCTCTGGTGACCCCGCCGCCCTCGCACCTCTTTGTCGCACTTCACCAGCATTTACAGAATTCGGTTGATTAAACTAATACGGCTCAGCGTGTCGCCGCCGGAGTCATCAGCGTGGGGAGGGGTGGGAGGGGGGGCGTAGTGGGGGGGGGGGGCGGTGTAGGGAACCGTCTAATTATATTGTTACAATGTAGAACAGGAATGAATCTCCACATCAGATACATTGTGTCCGATTGTAAACACAGGCATGCAAATCATCCAAGAGAAGCCCCGCCCACAGATTACCATATTGTGCTAAATCCAATGGGGCAACAGGGGCTACAACATGAATGATAAAGGGGTCCCCCCTCTCCCCTCAGACATTCCCATTCTTGAGCACTTTAGCGCCCTCAGTCATCACAGGCCATTCATGGGACTGCAATTCTGCAGAGTGAGAATGACCTCAGGTGACCCCTATACCATGTGATAATGACCCCAGGTGACCCCTATACCATGTGAGAATGACCCCAGGTGACCCCTATTCCATGTGAGAATGACCTCAGGTGACCCCTATACCATGTGAGAATGACCCCAGGTGACCCCTATACCATGTGAGAATGACCCCAGGTGACCCCCTATACCCTGTGAGAATAACCCCAGGTGACCCCTATACCATGTGAGAATGACCTCAGGTGACCCCTAAACCATGTGAGAATGACCCCAGGTGACCCCTATACCATGTGAGAATAACCCCAGGTGACCCCTATACCATGTGAGAATAACCCCAGGTGACCCCTATACCATGTGAGAATGACCTGAGGTGACCCCCTATATCTGCCTCATGCTGTGCAGTGTGAGACTGACCCCAGGTGACTCCGTACACCTGCCTCATCCTGTACAGTGAGATAATGACCCCAGGTGACCCCCTATATCTGCCTCATGCTGTGCAGTGAGAATGACCCCAGGTGACCCCCTATACCTATGAGACTGACCCCAGGTGACCCTCTATACCTGTGAGACTGACCCCAGGTGACCCCCTATACCTGTGAGACTGACCCCAGGTGACCCCCTATACCTGTGAGACTGACCCCAGGTGACTCCCTGCACCTGCCTCATGCTGGCAATGCTTTATCATCGCCCGTCCTGACGCCGCGTCCTCGCCCCTCGTATACAGATCTGTAAATATTTAATCTGATATCTTATTATATTTGCAGTGAAGGTTGGAACAGTAAATACATTGACATCTAGAATGTTCCATGACTCCGCTCGTATCCGTCTCATCAGCGAGCGTGAGGCTGCCGTCCCGCTGACCAGTGAATGGGACTTTTATAGTCACTCAGTAACATTGCCGCCCATTTATTCTGCATTAACCTGGATTCACCAAATGTGAGACTAGTGCAGCTGCACAGGGGCCAGTGCATAGTGAGGGGCCCAGTGCATAGTGAGGGGCCAGTGCATAGTGAGGGGCCCAGTGCATAGTGAGGGGCCAGTGCATAGTGAGGGGCCAGTGCATAGTGAGGGGCCCAGTGCATAGTGAGGGGCCCAGTGCATAGTGAGGGGCCCAGTGCATAGTGAGGAGCCAGTGCATAGTGAGGAGCCCAGTGAATCGTGAGGGGCCAGTGCATAGTGAGGGGCCAGTGCATAGTGAGGGGCCCAGTGCATAGTGAGAAGCCCAGTGCATAGTGAGGGCCCAGTGCATAGTGAGGGGCCAGTGCATAGTGAGGGGCCCAGTGCATAGTGAGGAGCCCAGTGCATAGTGAGGGGCCCTGTGCATAGTGAGGATCCCAGTGCATAGTGAGGTGCCCAGTGCATAGTGAGGAGCCCAGTGCATAGTGAGGGCCCAGTGCATAGTGAGGGGCCAGTGCATAGTGAGGGCCCAGTGCATAGTGAGGAGCCCAGTGCAGAGTGAGGGCCCAGTGCATAGTGAGGGGCCCAGTGCATAGTGAGGAGCCCAGTGCTTAGTGAGGGGCCAGTGCATAGTGAGGAGCCCGGTGCATAGTGAGGAGCCCGGTGCATAGTGAGGAGCCCAGTGCATAGTGAGGAGCCCAGTGCATAGTGAGGGGCCCAGTGCATAGTGAGGGGCCCGTTCATAGTGAGGGGCCCAGTGCATAGTGAGGGGCCAGTGCATAGTGAGGGGCCCAGTGCATAGTGAGGGCCAGTGCATAGTGAGGGCCCAGTGCATAGTGAGGAGCCCAGTGCATAGTGAGGAGCCCAGTGCATAGTGAGGGCCCAGTGCATAGTGAGGAGCCAGTGCATAGTGAGGAGCCCAGTGCATAGTGAGGGGCCAGTGCATAGTGCGGAGCCCAGTGCATAATGAGGAGCCCAGTGCATAATGAGGAGCACAGTGCATAGTGAGGGGCCAGTGCATAGTGAGGGCCCAGTGCATAGTGAGGGCCCAGTGCATAGTGAGGGCCCAGTGCATAGTGAGGAGCCAGTGCATAGTGAGAAGCCCAGTGCATAGTGAGGAGCCCAGTGCATAGTGAGAAGCCCAGTGCATAGTGAGAAGCCCAGTGCATAGTGAGGGGCCCAGTGCATAGTGAGGAGCCAGTGCATAGTGAGGAGCCAGTGCATAGTGAGGGGCCCAGTGCATAGTGAGGGGCCCAGTGCATAGTGAGGGGCCCAGTGCATAGTGAGGGGCCAGTGCATAGTGAGCGGCCCAGTTCACAGTGAGGAGCCCAGTGCATACTGTGGGGCCAGTGCATTGTGTGGGGCCAGTGCATAGTGCCGAGCCCTGTGCATAGTGAGGGGCCAGTGCATAGTGAGGAGCCCAGTGCATTGTGAGGTGCCCAGTGCATGGTGCGGGGCCTGTGCATAGTGCGGGGCCAGTGCATAGTGAGGTGCCCAGTGCATAGTGAGGGGCCAGTGCATAGTGAGGCGCCCAGTGCATAGTGAGGAGCCCAGTGCATAGTGAGGAGCCCAGTGCATAGTGAGGAGCCCAGTGCATAGTGAGGGGCCCAGTGCATAGTGAAAAAAGCAGTATCCTTAGCAGCACAGAGTATTTCAGAGCAGTGTGCTGATCCTTTTAAAGGACAGGGTTACAGTAAGGCTCCCAGCAGAAACATCAGATGTTTTTATATGATGCAAGGCTCGAATCCCACAGCAGCACAGAGCATTTCAGATATGTGTAATGCACTAGTAAATCCTTAGCTCTTAACTCCTCTTTGTTTCCTGTTCTGCAGGTGGATACGGATGACGTCATCACCAAAGAGGAACAGATTTACCTGCTAATTAAAGCAAAATCAAAGTGTGAACAGCACCTGAAGCCACAAGGTAGGTTCTCTCACTGGTGCGACAACAGCGCTAATACTGCAGGGGTACAGAGGTGGACTGTGGAGGGGGACAGAGGAGTCTGGGGGAGGACAGAGGGGTCTGGAGAGGGGACAGAGGTGTCTGGAGGAGACAGAGGAGTCTGGAGGAGGAGGACAGAGGAGTCTGGAGGAGACAGAGGAGTCTGGAGGGAGGGGACAGAGGAGTCTGGAGGGAGGGGACAGAGGAGTCTGGAGGGAGGGGACAGAGGAGTCTGGAGGGAGGGGACAGAGGAGTCTGGAGGGAGGGGACAGAGGAGTCTGGAGGGAGGGGACAGAGGAGTCTGGGGGGGGGACAGAGGAGTCTGGAGGAGGCAGAGGAGTCTGGAGGAGGCAGAGGAGTCTGGGGGAGGACAGAGAGGGGTTGGGGGAGGCAGTGGAGTCTGGAGGAGGGCAGGTCAGAGGAGTCTGGAGGAGGCAGAGGAGTCTGGAGGAGGCAGAGGAGTCTGGAGGAGGCAGAGGAGTCTGGAGGAGGCAGAGGAGTCTGGAGGGAGGAGGACAGAGGGGTCTGCAGGGATACAGAGGAGGACTGTGGAGGGTGAGAGAGGGGGTTGGAGGGGACAGAGGGGTCTGGAGGAGGGGACAGAGGGGTCTGGAGGAAGGGGAGGAGGACAGAGGGGTCTGGAGGAAGGGGGACAGAGGGGTCTGGAGGAGGGGGACAGAGGGGTCTGGAGGAGGACAGAGGGGTGGGGAGGGGGACAGAGGGGTTTCTGGAGGGGACAGAGGAGTCTGGAGGAGGGGGACAGAGGGGTCTGGAGGAGGGGGACAGAGGGTCTTGGGGGGGACAGAGGAGTCTGGAGGGGGACAGAGGGGTCTGGAGGGGGACAGAGGGGTCTGGAGGGGGACAGAGGAGTCTGGAGGGGGACAGAGGAGTCTGGAGGGGGACAGAGGAGTCTGGAGGGGGACAGAGGAGTCTGGAGGAGGCGGACAGAGGAGGCTGGAGGAGGGGGACAGAGGAGTCTGGAGGAGGGGGGACGGGAGGGGTCTGGAGGAGGGGGACAGAGGGGTCTGGAGGAGGGGGACAGAGGGGTCTGGAGGGGGGGCAGAGGGGTCTGGAGGAGGGGGACAGAGGGGTCTGGAGGAGGGGGACAGAGGAGTCTGGAGGAGGGGACAGAGGAGTCTGGAGGAGGGGGACAGAGGAGTCTGGAGGAGGGGGACAGAGGAGTCTGGAGGAGGGGGACAGAGGAGTCTGGAGGAGGGGGACAGAGGAGTCTGGAGGGGGACAGAGGAGTCTGGGGAGGGACCGAGGAGTCTGGAGGGAGGGGGCAGGAGGAGTCTGGAGGGGGACAGAGGAGTCTGGAGGAGGGGGAGAGGAGTCTGGAGGAGGGAGAGAGGGGTCTGGAGGGGGACAGAGGGGTCTGGAGGAGGGACAGAGGGGTCTGGGGGGGGACAGAGGGGTCTGGAGAGGGGACAGAGGAGTCAGGAGGGGGACAGAGGAGTCTGGAGGGGGACAGAGGGGTCTGGAGGGGGACAGAGGGGTCTGGAGGGGAGGGAGGGGGACAGAGGGGTCTGGAGGGGGACAGAGGGGTCTGTCGGGGACAGAGGGGTCTGGAGGAGGGGACAGAGGGGTCTGGAGGAGGGGACAGAGGGGTCTGGAGGAGGGGGACAGAGGGGTCTGGAGGAGGGGACAGAGGGGTCTGGAGGGGGACAGAGGAGTCTGGAGGGGGACAGAGGAGTCTGGAGGAGGGGGACAGAGGAGTCTGGAGGGGGACAGAGGAGTCTGGAGGGGGACAGAGGAGTCTGGAGGAGGGGGACAGAGGAGTCTGGAGGAGGGGGACAGAGGAGTCTGGAGGAGGGGGACAGAGGAGTCTGGAGGAGGGGGACAGAGGAGTCTGGAGGAGGGGGACGGGAGGGGTCGGGGAGGAGGAGGACAGAGGGGTCTGGAGGAGGAGGACAGAGGGGTAAGAGGAGGGGACAGAGGGGTAAGAGGAGGAGGGGACAGAGGGGTAAGAGGAGGAGAGGACAGAGGGGTAAGAGGAGGGGGACAGAGGGGTAAGGAGGAGGGGACAGAGGGGTCTGGAGGGGGGGGGACAGAGGGGTCTGGAGGAGGGGGACAGAGGGGTCTGGAGGGGTACAGAGGATTTCTGGGGGAGGACAGAGGAGGTCTGGAGGGAGGGGGCAAAGGAGTCGGGAGGGGGAAGAGGGGTCTGGAGGGGGGACAGAGGGGTCTGGAGGGGGACAGAGGAGTCTGGAGGGGGACAGTGGAGTCTGGAGGGTTACAGAGGAGTCTGGAGGTGGACAGAGGGGTCTGGAGGAGGGAGAGAGGAGTCTGGAGGGGGGGGACAGAGGAGTCTGGAGGGGGGGGACAGAGGAGTCTGGAGGGGGGGGACAGAGGAGTCTGGAGGGGGGGGACAGAGGAGTCTGGAGGGGGGACAGAGGAGTCTGGAGGGGGGGACAGAGGAGTCGGGAGGAGGACAGAGGAGTCTGGAGGAGGGGCAGAGGAGTCTGGAGGGAGACAGAGGAGTCTGGTGAGGGACAGAGGGGTCAGAAGAGAGAGACAGAGAGAGATCTGGAGAAGTGAGGAGTCTGGAGGAGAAGAACATCTGGGCCTCATAGCCCCTTATTTCTATTCCCCGAATGCATATCTTTGGGAGTAAGTGGGGGAGAAATATATGTTAGCAAATTAGGATAATCCTACAGAGCACTGGTAGCTTAACAAATTTGGGCATGACTTGTTTTGGCCTGTTCTGGCCTGTAGGGGGCAGGTTACATTCATTGAGCTGGTAATGTCTCCTTAATTCGCAATTAATCTTATAACACGTGTCCCTTTGCTGATAGTTGTTGTTGAAGTTGGCGCCCATTTACTTTCCCTGCCCCTTGTGCACAGTGATGGGATACAGTGTCATGTGGACTGTGACTGATCAGGATCCAGGAAGGAGGGGGCACTTATTTGTTAGAGCCGCCAACATCTGAGGACCCAGCAATGTTTCTAATGATGGGAAAGGCTGTGACAACCCTGAAGAGCGGAGTCCAAGAGCCTGAAACTCTGGGCAGAGGCTTCTCTAAGTGACATCGTCATTCATTGTTATCTCCTGGATTTTCCCTTTAAGGGATTTTAATAAATAGGAGAATGATGAGTGGAGTAGTCTCCGGGAAATCCGGGAGAAGCTGGGAAGAGATCATTGCGGTCGGGGTCTTGGTTATCCTCTTATAGGACACGTAGTGATTGGCGCTGGGGGCCGCTCCGGCCGGATCTGCCCTCTCTGCCCGTTTATGTGTTTGTAAATCAGCAAAGAAACATTGTAATGTAAAGCTCCGCCCACATACAATGCTTCAATCCCTATGTGGATACAAGGTTTCCATCCCTATGTGGATACAATGTTTCCAGCTGTGTGATACACTGTTTCAATCCCTATGTGGATACAATGTTTCCATCCCTATGTGGATACAATGCTTCCATCCCTATGTGGATACAATGTTTCCATCCCTATGTGGATACAATGTTTCCATCCCTATGTGGATACAATGTTCCTCCCTTGGGGTTTCAATGCTTCCCCCATGTGGAACAATTTCCCCATCCCTATGTGGATACAATGTTTCCATCCCTATGTGGATACAATGTTTCCATCCCTATGTGAATACAATGTTTCCAGCTGTGTGATACAATGTATCTTCTACATGACCGGCCCCGCACTTCAGATCTGAGCAGGAAGGAGCCTATTTATATCTATATAATGACCTCCCCCCTTCTGTAAATATAGGAAGAGAACAAGAGGCCGATATCCATCATCACGATGTCACCGCCGACCGCGCTGGCTCAATGCATGGGAACAGCGCTATCGCGAGTCTTATCGGCCGGATTTTCTCCATTGTCGCCACAGATAATACGTTGTATATATGGAATTTCTTTCTGGGGGTGTGGGAACCGCAGGATTTTCTGCTTTTCTGTAAATAAATCCTAATCTCCCTATAATGGAACATTCTGTGACTTTCTCACTTGTGCGTAGTTACAATTCCTTAAAGATTTCAAGACCTCTGCTTGCAGTCAGTGACTGTGCGGTTTGAGAATTATGTACAGCAGATAATCAGGTCTGTGGGTATAGAGCAGTCTACTGTACAGCAGATAATACGGTCTGGCAGTATAGAGACAGTTTGTACAGCAGATAATACAGGTCTGTGCAGTATAGAGACATTTTACTGTATAGCGATAATACAGGCTGTGGGTATAGGACAGTCTATGTAAGCAGTTAAAAAGGTCTGTGCGTATGAGACGTTACTCAGCAGAAAATACAGGTCTGTGCGTAAGAGACTGTCTTGTACAGCAGATAAAAAGGGTTGTGGGTATAGAGAACTCTACTGTAGCAGATAATAAGGTCTGTGCGGTATAGAGCAGTTATGTACAGCGATAATGGGGTCTGTGCGGTATAGAAAAGTCTACGTCAGCAGATAATTTACAGGTCTGTGCAGTATAGAGACGTTACTGTATAGCGAAATACAGGTTGTGCGGTTGGACGTCTATGTACAGAGATAATAAGGTCTGTGCGGTATAGAGAGACGTCTACTGTAAGCAGATAATACAGGTTGTGCTTATAGAGAGACAGTCTTGTAAGCAGAAAATACGGGTTGTGCGGTATGAGACGTCTATGTACAGCAGTAAAAAGGGTCTGGCGGTTAGAGACAGTTACTGTACAGCAGATAATAGGTTGTGCAGTATGGGACAGTCTATGTACAGAGTAATCAGGTCTGTGCGGTATAGAGACAGTCTATGTACAGCGTATACAGGTCTGTGCAGTTAGGGGACAGTCTACTGTAAGAGATATACAGGTTTGCGTATGAGACGTTCTGTACAGAGAAAATACAGGTTGTGCATATGAGACAGTCTACTGTACAGAGTAATACAGGTCTGTGGTATGAGGACAGTCATGTACAGGTAATACAGGTCGTGCAGTATAGAGACAGTTATTTTCAGCAGAAAATAAGGTCTGTGCGGAATAGAGAGACAGTCTATGTACAGCGATAATACAGGTCTGTGCGGTTTAGAGACAGTCTACTGTACAGCAGATAATACAGGTCTGTGGGTTAGAGAGACAGTCAAATTACAGCAGTAATACAGGTTGTACAGTATAGGAGACAGTTACTGTACAGCAGATAATACAGGTCTGTGGGGTATAGAGACTTCTACTGTACAGCAGTAATAAGGTTGTGCAGTATAGAGAGCAGTCTATGTACAGCAGATAATACGGGTCTGTGCGGTATAGAGACAGTTACTGACAGCAGAAATACGGTCGTGAGTTAGAGACAGTCTATGTACAGCAGATAATCGGTTGTGCAGTATGAGAGACAGTCTACTGTCAGCAGTTTAATACAGGTCTGTGGGTATAGAGACAGTTACTTTTCAGCAGAAAATACAGGTCTGTGCAGTATGGACATCTACTGTCAGCAGAAAAATACAGGTTGTGCGTTAGAGACAGTCTATGTACAGCAGATAATCAGGTCTGTGCGGTTAGGACAGTTACTGTACGCAGTAATCAGGTCTGTGCGGTATAGAGACAGTTTACTGTACAGCAGATAATAAGGTCTGTGCGGTATAGGACAGTCTACTGTAAGCGTAATACAGGTCTGTGCGTTAGGGACAGTCTACTGTACAGCAGTAATACGGTCTGTGCAGTTTAGAGGACAGTTACTGTACAGAGATTTTAAGGTCTGTGGGGTATAAGACGTCTCTGTACAGGATAATAAGGTTGTGCGGTATAGGGACATTCTACTGTCAGCAGAATACGGGTCGTGCGGTATAAGACAGTTACTGACAGAGATAATACAGGTCTGTGCGGTATAAGCAGTCTTGTACAGAGATAATAAGGTCTGGCAGTATAGAGACAGTCTACTGTACAGCAGTAATACAGGTCTGTGGTTAGAGAGACAGTCTACTGTACAGAGTTAATACAGGTCTGTGCGGTATAGAGAAGTTCTGTACAGAGAAAATACAGGTCTGTGCAGTATGAGCGTCTCTGTACAGCAGATAATCAGGTCTGTGCGTATGAGACAGTCCGTACAGCAGAAATACAGGTCTGTGCGTTTAGAGAGACAGTTACAGTACAGCAGATAATACAGGTTGTGCGGTATGAGACGTCTACTGTACGCAGATAATACCCGGTCTGGCAGTATAGAGAGACAGTCTATTTCGCAGTAATACAGGTCTGTGCAAAATAGAGACGTTACTGTACAGCAGAAAATACAGGTCTGTGCGGTATAGAGGACAGTCTACTGTACAGAGATAATACAGGTCTGGCGGTATAGGAGCAGTTATGTACAGCAGATAATAAGGTCTGTGCGGTATAGAGACAGCTACTGTACGCAGATAATACGGTTGTGCGGTATAGAGACAGTTACTGTAAGCAGAAAATCAGGTCTGTGCATTTTTGAGAGAATTCTACTGTAAGAGATTTAAGGTCTGTGGGGTTTATAGAGAAGTCTATGTACAGCAGATAAAACAGGTCTGTCGGTATAGAGACAGTTACTGTACGCAGAAAATACAGGTCTGGCGGTATAGGACAGTCTATGTACAGCAGTAATACAGGTCTGTGCGGTATAGAGACAGTCTACTGTCAGCGAAAATACGGTCTGTGCGGTTGGAGACAGTTACTGTACAGCAGTTTAATCAGGTTGTGATATAGGACAGTTACTGTACAGCAGATAATACAGGTCTGTGCAGATAGGGGGGGACAGTTACAGTCAGCAGAAAATTTGGTTGGCGGTATGAGGAAGTCTATGTACCCCGATAATAAGGTTTGGGTATAGGGACAGTTACTGTACAGCAGATAATCAGGTTGTGGGTTAGGGGACAGTTACGTACAGCAGATAATACGGGTCTGTGCAGTTAGGACAGTCTACTGTAAGCAGATATCGGTCTTTGGGGGTATAGGACGTTAATGTCAGCAGTAATAAGGTCTGTGCAGTATAGAGAAGTTACTGTACAGCAGATAATTCAGGTCTGTGCGGTATAGAGGCAGTTACTGTACAGCAGATAATAAGGTCAGTGCAGTATAGAGACAGTCTAGTACAGCAGTAATAAGGTCTGTGCGGTATGAGAGACAGTTACTGTACAGCGAAAATACAGGTCTGTGCAGTATAGAGAGTTATGTACAGCAGATAAAAGGTCTGTCAGTATAGAGAGTTACTTTAGCAGATAATACAGGTCTGTGCGGTTTAGAGACGTCTACTGTAAACAGAAATACGGTCTTTTGCAGTATAGAGCAGTTACTGTACAGCAGATAATACAGGTCGGCGTAAGAGACAGTCATTTGTGCGCGATAATAGGGTTGTGCAGTATGAGACGTCTACTGTCAGCGATAATAAGGTCTGGCAGTTAGAGAGCTTTACTGTACAGGATAATCAGGTCTGTGCGGTATAAAAGAGACGTCTATGTCAGCAGAAAATTACAGGTTGTGCAGTATAGAGACATTCTCTGTACAGCGAAATACGGTCTGTGCAGTATAGAGCGTCTATGTAAGCAGATAATACAGGTCTGTGCGGTATAGAGGGGACGTCTACTGTACGCGTAATACGGGGTCTGTGCGGTTAGGAAGTTCGTACAGCAGAAAATAAAGGGGTGTGGGTATAGAGCGTTATGTACAGAGATAATAAAGGTGTGTCGGTATAGAAAAAGTTACTGTAGGCAGATAATACAGGTCTGTGCGGTATAGAGCAGTCTCTGCACAGAGATATACAGGTCTGTGCGGTATAGGAGTTACGTACAGCAGTAATACAGGTCTGTGCGGTATAAGAAAGTTATGTACACAGATAACGGGTTTGTCGGTATAGAGAGACAGTCTACTGTACAGCAGATAATACGGTTGTGCGGTATAGAGAACAGTCTACTGTACGAGATAATACAGGTTGTGCGGTAAGAGACAGTCTACTGTCAGCAGTAATCAGGTTGTGCGGTTAGAGACAGTCTATGTACAGCAGATAAAAGGTTGTGCGGTAAGAGCGTTACGTAAGCAGATAAACGGTCTGTGGGTATAGGGGACAGTTACTGTCAACAGATAATACAGGTCTGGCGGTATAGAGAGACAGTCTCTGTAAGAGATAATACGGTTGTGGGGGTATAAGAAACAGTCTACTGTACAGCGATAATAAAGGTTTGCAGTATAGAGACAGTTCTGTACAGCAGGTAAAAAGGTCTGGCGGTATAGAGACAGTTACGTACAGCAATAATACGGTCTATGCGGTATAGAGAAGTCTACTGTACGCAGATAATAAGGTCTGTGCGGTATAGAGACAGTCTATGTACAGCAGTAATACAGGTCTGTGCGGTATAGGACAGTCTACTGTCAGCGATAAACAGGTCTGTGCGTATAGAGCAGTCTACTGTACAGCAGATAATCAGGTTGTGGGGGTAAGGGGGACTTTTACTGTACAGAGTAATACGGTCTGTGCGGTATAGGAGACAGTCTACTGTAAGCAGTTTAATAAGGTCTGTGCGGTATGAGAGCGTTACTGTACGCAGATAATACGGTCTGTGGGGTATAGAGGACAGTTACTGTACGCAGATAATACGGGTCTGTGCGGTATAGAGGGGACAGTCTACTGTACAGCAGTAATACAGGTCTGTGCGGTATAGAGAGAAAGTCTATGTACGAAAATAATACAGGTCTGTAGTATAGGACGTTACTGTACAGCGATAATACAGGTCTGTGGGGTATAGAGAGACAGCTACTGTATAGCAGAAAATACAGGTTGTGCGGTTAGGAAAAATCTACTGTCAGCGGTAATAAGGTTGTGCGGTATAGAGACAGTTACGTAAGCAGATAAAACAGGTCTGTGCGGTTAGAGAAGTCTACTGTAAAGCAGTAATACCGGTCGGGTGGGTTTAGAAAAAGGTCTACGTACAGAGTAATACAGGCTGTGCGGTATAGAGACAGTTATGTCAGGAAAATACGGTCTGTGCGGTTAGAGAAGTCTACTGTACAGCAGATAATCAGGTCTGTGCGTATAGAGACGTTATGTACAGAGAAAATACAGGTTGTGCAGTATAGGACATCTACTGTACAGAGATAATCAGGTCTGTGCGTATAGAGGACGTCTACTGTACAGAGAAAATAAGGTCTGTGCAGTATAGAGAGACAGCCCGTACAGCAGATAAAAAGGCTGTGGGTATGAGCAGTCTACTGTAAGCAGAAAATCCGGTCTGTGCGGTATAGAGAAAGTCTACGACAGCAGATATACAGGTCTGTGGGGTATGAGCAGCTACGTACAGCAGATAATACAGGTTTTTGGGTTTTATAGAGACAGTCTACTGTACAGCAGATAATACAGGTCGTGCAGTTTGAGAACAGTCTACTGTACAGCAGATAATACGGGTCTGTGCGGTATGAGACATTCTGCAAAAATAATACGGTCTGTGCAGTATAGAGACAGTTACTGTACAGCGATAATACAGGGCTGTGCGGGTTAGGAGACAGTTTATGTTAAACAGCAGATTATAACAGGTTCTGTGCAGTGATAGAGAGAACAGTCTACTGTATAGCTGTTACATTCATATACAATACAACAAAAATATATACGTAACACACAAACCGACTCACTTTTTATAGGGCTCAACAGCCTCTCTGTTTACCTCTACAGCTCCCCCTTCCCCCTCCCGTCGAGTAGGCTCGTGGGTAGTCGCCCTTCCATTTTCAGACTCTCACTTGAACATATCCCATAGCTTAACAGTGCTTTACACCCTCCCCAGGAGTCGCTAATTTTCCTTAACCATCACTCGAGAGTTCGCCTGTGGCTTTTTCCTTATACCAACTGGGTCTTCTGAGCTATCCTTCTGGGGTTTCCCAGGATGAAAAAAACTACGTTTGGAGGTCCAGTTTCAGGGTTCAAAGTCAGAGGACCCCCCGGAATGGGCTCGGGGAAGCACCCTCCCTCTCGTTTCAAAGCGCCTCCATGCGTCTTATTTAGTGTTGCACTTTTTCTTTCCTTTTCATATCGTCCACCTCAGCTCCCTCGCCATTGGTAGTTCCCCTCATCCGTTTGTCCTCTCCCACGTCCTCAGGCCCTTGCTTCTCACCCTTCTGCCGAGAAGGACGCGAGGGTTTGTTGGACGAAAAGAATGAGGGAGCAGAAGGCTAAAAGCGATTTGCGAGGTACCTAAGTCACACAATACAGGTCGACAGCGAATGCCTGCCACTTCAGCGTTGCAGCCTTTAAATGACATACCTTCCCCACCACAATGCCCACATAAAACCTGTGCCATCACCTGGGCCACGAAGCTGAATTGTGTGGGGTTCAGCCACAACTGTGACAGAGGTACGGCTATGCCCTGGTATAAAAAAGACCAGGATTCTGTCCGTCTGACGAGGGAAGGTGGTGGACAGGATGTGAGTGACCGGTGTTACTGGTTTATCAACTCGACCATATAAAAGGTCCTGGCCCCTGATCCTAGTTACCCGTGCTCCGTCCCTGTTCTTGCTCGGGAACTGGAAAAACCTCTCCATACCTAATTAGCCAGGTCTGATGTCTACATAAGAGTGGGATTCATTATGTGTTAGTAACGTTAACTCTACTTAACGTATGTGTTTGGCGGAAGATTAACGCTCTGGGCGCGAACACCCCCGCCCACTTCCGGGCGCTAGGACTGCTTGTGATCATTAGATGGTATCTCAAAAAAAAAGCTCTACGTCCCCCTTGCCCGACATAAGCTCATGTCATTATATAGGGAACTGGTCCGGATGTATCAGGGCAAAAGATGTCTGATACCCTGAATTCCATCCCCAAACAGGGGGAAGCTCCACCACCTTTAGAATCTATTAGGGGCTGCCGTCCCCTTTGCCTTTACCATCTGAGACGGACGACATTCCGCCTGGATGCTCCATGCCCGCTCTTGTAGGAGTTAGCCTGGCCTTTCTCCTCCTGTCACCTTTGTTATCGGAAAGTCAGCAGTGCCATGT
Organism: Phyllomedusa bahiana; assembly: GCA_025379985.1. Lineage (NCBI taxonomy): Eukaryota > Metazoa > Chordata > Amphibia > Anura > Hylidae > Phyllomedusa > Phyllomedusa bahiana. Next base: position 13,775 of record JAODAL010030220.1, on the reverse strand, counting down.
TTCTCTATCCAAAAGAAAGAATGGTATCTCCTAACACTTATGGTGATGAATTGGTTGCCTCTCTTGAGGGCCTCCAGTAAAGCGGTGCTTGGTCTTACCCATCGCTACCGGCAATGGTGGGGTCTGGAAAGATCTGTCCCCCCAGCGCCTCACTTTATGCCTTAGCTGCGTACACCCTCCCGCTACTGCGGAAGATGGGGGTCTTGCGCTGCGTCCTGAGGGGCCGCGTGGGCTGGTACCCTCCCCTCCTACTTGTGTGGATGCCAACAATTCACCCCTTCCTTCGCATTTCTTTTATCTGTCCCAGTATTATCACTTTCCAATCCCCCGCCTGCCCCTCACACCATTCTTACCCTCATTACATCCTCCCAACGCCCGTTCAATCATTCACTGTTATTTTTCCCACTGATACTTTGCGACATTGCGCAACCATACACTTTTTAATGAGAATTTTTACCACCCAACAATTCCACCCTTCCTTTCCACACCATCTTTGACCTAGTACTTTCACATTATCATCCCTAATGACTCTCTGTATTTTCCCTTCCACAAACTTCCTCACACATTCCACCTTTCTCTGGACCAGCTCTAAACTTTTTTCTTTCTCTCACATTCCAATCTTGGGGGTAGGTCCTCAGGACTATCGGGGTTAGGCGGCATTAATGGGGCTGCGTACAGCGGAGACCCCCAGCTGTCACCTCCTGCTAAATCCTGCTCCTGCACATCCTGCACGCTACTGGGTTCTTTCCCTGGGGAAGGGGCGGTAAATATCATTATGGGACGTGTCCCCGACAACGTCTTTTACCTCTTTTGTCTTCCCCCCTCCTTCAGGAAAAGAGGACAGGTCGTCCTCCATACGGGTAAGCTCTGAAGGTTGACCGGGGGACTCCTCAACTTCACTATTTCTTCCTCTAGGTGCACTTTACCCTCTGGGTTTCCCTTGGCCGCATCGCTCATTTCTCCCATAGTGAAAGAGCCTATGCTGTGGGGGTGTCCCGCTAACTGTTCTGCCTGGGGTTGGCTGTGAGGGAATACCAGAGACCCCCCGAGCCTTCTATATTCCCTCCCCTCACTCCCTGGGCCACTCCTTCTCCTCGTCCTACCTCCTCCTTCTGGATTCCTCCCTGTTTCTTCCCTCTGAATTCTCCTCATTGGTTAGCTTCTCTTTGTATACTACGCTGTTGTTGTAAATCAAGGGTTATTCCTCTATCTTCAGCGTCCTCACTGTCCCTTATTTTTCCTCAGCTCTTTGGCCTAGGTCTTTCCTATTTTTTGTTGTCACACTTTTTCACATTGAAATTTAAACATCATCAATCGGTTGTGAAGAAGTCACAAATTTCTAATTCTTACCAATTGCGGGTATTCTTTAAAAAGGAATTTTATCTTGGCTCCCATGACTGCGGGGTAGTCTTCTCTTTCCAAAACCCATCCCCAGTTGAACACCAGGTCACACACTCCCTCAACTTCGGGCACGCTGGGCTTACCGCTCTTTAAGGATTTGCTCCTGGGAGCCACTCTATTTACTTTATTAAGGATTCGTTGACTCGATCTCGACCCATGGTGCGTGTTCTGGAGGCTACACCGCTGCTAATGGTGTTCCTGATGCTGCCGCTGCTCCGGGGGCCTGATGAATCGTGATCCTGGCGGGGAGATTGCGGTGACTTGCTGGAACCATTTGTGTCCGGCACTCCCGGCTGCTCCTGCTTCGGTTGCTGATGCTGGACTCTATCTAGGTCCCATTCTCTAGCGAAATCACCATTGGGCTTGGCTGGGCTGGCTGGAACATGGGGGGGGACATTCATCACGGTGGTCAGGCATCATGCGAGCTATTGACTGTTGCAGGACTGGCATTGCACTTGAGTGACATCTTGGGTGTTGCTGGCTTGTTGCACTGTTACTGGTATGATGGTTGCACTGTTATGATAGTATAGCAGTTGCAGTTTCTTTCAGCAGGGATAGGATCCCCTGCACCTTTGCCACTGTTACCATCGGCTTTGGGCAGCGCAGGTCTCCTGCCTGCCTCTGTTGTTCAGGGGGCTGCATCCCCCGATGGTCTGCACTGTATGTGCTGTATCTGAGCTCTGGAGTCTCTGCTCAGCTCTCCACCGCACTCTCTCCCTCTCACAGCCTGGGCAGCCCGCTGCTCCCTCCGTCTCTCCTGCTCACAGCCGGGCAGCCCTGCTCTCTCAGTCTTCCTCTCACAAGCCCCTGCTCTCTCAGTCTTATCCTCTCACAAGCCCTGCTCTCTCTGTCTCTCCTCTCAAGACACTCGCATCGTCTCAGTCTCTTATCATCACCTGACCCTGCTCTCTCTGTCTCTCCGCTCTCACAGACCCTGCTCTTCAGTCACATACACTCTCCGGGCACGCCCTGCTCCCTAAGTCTCTCCCTCACAGCCCGCTGCTCTTCACGTCTCTCCTCTCTACAGTCCCCTGCTCTCTTACAGTCTCTCCTCTCACAGCCCCTGCATCTTCTAGTCTCTCCTCTCACAATGCCCTGCATCCTCAGTCTATCCTCTAACAGGCCCTGCTCCTCAGTCTTCCTCTCAGACAGAGCCCTGCTCTATCTAGTCCTCTCTCTCACAGCCCCGCACTCCTCAGTCTCTCCTCTCACAGCCCTGCTCCCTCAGTCTCTCCTCTCACAGCCCTTTGCTCTCTCAGTTCTACTCTCTCAAGGCGCCCTAGGCTACCTCATAGTCTCTCCTCTCACGCAGCCCCCTGCGCTCCTCATTTCTCTCTCTCACGGCAGCCCCATGATCCTCTCTGTCTCCTCACGCCTCTCAGGGCAGCCACCCTGCTCCACTCTGTCATCTCCTTCAGGGCGAAGACCCCCTGCTATCTCCAGTCCTCTCCTCCTCAGGGCAATGCACCCTGCTTCCCTCTGTCTCTCCCTCCTCAGGGCGCAGCCCCTTGCTCGCCTCAGTCTCTTCTCCGCTCCAGGGCAGCCCCTGCTCCCTCAGTCTGTCTTACCTCTGTTCCAGGGCAGCCCCTGCAATCCCTCAGTCTCTCCTCATTAGGGCTGGCCACCTCCGCATCCCCTCAGGTCTCTCTCTCTGGGCAGCACATGCTCCCTCAGTCTGTCTCCTCTCAGGGCTAGCCCACTGCTCCTCCTCAGTCTTCTCCTCATTACAGGGCTGCCCTCTGCCTCCTCTCAGTCTCTACTCTACTCAGGGCTGCCCTCCACTGTCATCCTCAGTCCAATCCTCTCGGGCTCCCCCGGGCTATCTCTGTCTTTTCTATCAGGCAGCCCCCAGCCTCTTCAGTCTCTCTCTCACAGCCCTGCTACCCTCAGTACTCTCTCTCAGGGAAGCCTCTGCTCTCTCCAGTCTCTCCTCTCAAGCCCCATGCTCCTCAGTCTCTTCACCTTCAGGGGCAGCCCTCCTGCTCCCTCAGTCTCTCTCCTCTTCTCACAGCCACCTGCTCCATCTCAGTCTCTCCTATCAGGGCAGCACCCTGCTCTCTCAGTCTCTCCTCTCTCACAGCCCAAGCTCCCTCAGTCTCTACATATCTCAGCGAGGCAGCCCCTGCTCATCAGTCTCTCTCTCACAAGCCCCTGCTCCCTCAGGTCTCTCCATCTACAGCTCCTGCTCCTCAGTCTCTCCTCTTAACAGCCCATATCTCACTGCTCTTCAGTTCTCTCCTCTCAAAAGCCCTGCTCCCTTCAGTTCCGCTTCTTCCTCTCAGGGCAGCCTCGCCTGCTCTCCACTCAGTCTCTCCTGTCTGGGCAGCCCCCTGCTCACCTATCATGTCTCTCACTCTAGGGCACAGCCCCTTACCCACCATGCTCCCTCGTCTATCCTATCAGGGTCAGACCCTGCTCTCTCCCCAAGGTGACTCCGTCCTCTTCAGGGCTGCCCCTTGCTCCCTCAGTCTCTACCTCTAAGGGCAGCCCCGCTCCCTTCAGTCTCTCCTCTCAGGGGTCTGCCCCCCTGCTCTCTCAGTCTCTCCTCTCAACCCGGCCAGCCCTCTGCTCTACTCAGTCTCTCCTCTTCAATCGGCAGCCCCTGCTCTCTCGTCTATATCCTCTCACGGCAGCCCCCGCTCCCTACGCCAGACTGTCTCCTCTAACGGCAAAGCCCCTGCTCGTCCTCAGTCTCTCCTCTCACGGCAAGCCCCCCTGCTCCCTCTGTCTCTCCTCTCAGGAGCAGCCCCTGCTCTCTCAGCTCTCTCCTCTCAGGCAAGCCCTACTGCACTCTCTCAGTCTTTACTTCAGGGCGAGGCCTGATCTCTAGTCTCTCCAGCATTCAGGGCAAGCCCCCTGCTCTCGTCAGTCTCTCCACTCTCAGGGCAGACACTAGTCTTTCTCAGTCTCTCACTTAGGGCAGACCCTGCTCTATCAGTCTCTTCCTCTCTACAGCCCCTGCTCCACCTCAGTCTCTCCTATCAGGGCAGCCACCTGCTCTTCTCAGTCTCTCTCCTCTCACGGCAAGCCCCTGCTACCCTCAGTCTCTCCTTCTTCATGGGCAGCCCATGCTCCCTCAGTCTCTTCCTTCTGCATGGGCACGCCCTCTGCTCCGCATCAGTCATATCCTACTCAGGGCAGCCCTCAGTGCTCCCTCTCAGTCTCTCTCTCACCGGGAGGCCCCTGCTCCCTCTCAGACTATCCTCCTCACAGCCCCTGCTCCCTCAAGTATCCTCTCAGGGCAGCCACTGCTCCCTCAGTTCTTCCTCTCACTGCAGCCCCTGCTCCCTACGTTCTCTCTGTGGGCAGCCACCCTGACTCCCCTCTAGTCATCTCCTTCACAGCAGCCCTGCTCCTAGTCTCTCATCGCACTGGGTCAGCACTGCTCCTCAGTCTATCTTCTCAGGGCAAACCCTGCTCCCTCAGTCTCCTACTTCATGATGGGCAGCACCATGCTCCTACTAGTCTCTCCTCTCTGTGCTGCCCACCTGCTCCCTCAGTCACTCTTCCTTCTCAAAGGGGCTGCCCACCTGCTCCCTCTGTCTCTCCTCTCAGGGCAGCCCCTGTCTTCTCTCAGTCTTCTATCACGGCCTAGCCCCCTGCCTCCCTCAGTCTCTACTCTCGGGGCAGTCCCCTGCTCCCTCAGTCTCTCCTTCTCACGGCACATGCTCCCTTGTATCTACTATACTAGTCTATCCTTCTCAGGGCAGCCTCTGCTCCCTCACGTGTCTTCTCCTATCACGGTGGCAAGCCCCTGCTCCCTCACAGTCCTCTCCTCTGCTCGGCAGCCCCTGATACCTCAGTTCTCTCTTCTGGGCGTGCCCTGCTCCATCAGTCTCTCCTCTCAGGGCCAGGACCCTGCTCCCTCAGTCTATCCTACTCACGGCACACCCACTGCCTCCCTCACCAGTCTCTACATCAACACGGCAGCCCTGCTCCCTCAGTCGTCTCCTCCCCATCTCTTGCAGCCCCTGCTCCTCTTCACATGTACTCTTCCCTCTCAGGGCAGCCCATGCTCCCTCAGTCTCTCTCTCACGGCTAGCCCCTGCTCTCCCTCCAGTCTTATACTACTCAGGGCCAAGCCCCACTGCTCCTCCATCTCTCCTATCTAGGGCAGCGCCCTGTCTCCCTCACGTCTCTCCTCTCACGGCAAACCACTGCTCCCTCAGGTCTACTCCTTCTAGGGCAGCCCCTGCCTCTCAGTCCTTCCTCTCAGGGCAGCCTTGCTCTCTCAGTTCTCCTCCTCTCATGGCAGCCATCTGCTCATCTCAGTATCTCCCTCTCGGGCCAGCCCCCGGCTCTCTCAGGCTCTCCTCTCACCTACACGGTCAGCCCCTGCTCTCTCAGTACTCTCCTTCTCAGGGCGCAGGCCCCTCTGCTCCTCAGTCTCTATTTCCTCTTCAGGGCAGTCCCCTGCTCCTCAGTCCCTACCTATCTGGGCAGACCCACTGATACCTCAGTCTCTCTCTCAGGGGCAGCCATGCTCCCTCAGTCTCTACCTCTCAGGGCACCCTGCCTCCCTCAGTTCTCCTCTCACGGGCAAGACACCTGCTCCCTCAGGTCATTCCTCCTAAGGGTCAGCCCCTTGCTCCCTCTCAGTCTCTCTCTCTCAGGCGCAGGCCCACTGCTCCCTCAGTCTCGCCTCTAGGGCTGCCTCTGCTCACTACAGTCTCTCACTCTCCAGGGAAGCCCCTGATCCCTCAGTCTTCCTATCAAGGGCAGCCCTGCTCCCCTCAAGCTCCTACTCCTTCCTCAATGTCAGCCCCTGTCTCTCAGTTCCCTATACAGGGCAGCCCTCCTGCTCCCTCTAGTCTCTCCTCTCAGGGACAGCCCACCCGCTCCCTCAGTCTATCCTCTCAGGGAAAGCCACTGCTACCTCAGTCTCTCCCTCTCTCTGTCAGCCCAGGCCTCCCTCAGTCTCTCCTCTCAACTGCAGCCACCTGCCTCTCTCAGTCTCTCCTCTCAGGGCAGCCCATTGCTCTCTCAGTCTCTCCTCTCAGGGCTAGACCTCCTGCTATCTCTAGTCTACTCCTTCAGGGCAGCCACTGCTCCAATCGTCTCTCCTCTCAGGGCCTAGCCCTGCCCGCTCTTCTCAGTCTATCACCTCTTCTGGGCAGCCCATGCTCCATCAGTCTCTCTCTCAGGGCAAGCCCCTGCTCCCTTCTGGTCCTATCCTCTCAGGGCAGCCCCCTGCTCCCTCAGGTCTCTCCTCTCAGGGCAGCCCTGCTCCTTCTCGTCTCTCATCCTACTCAGGGGCAGACCCACTGCTCCCTCAGTCTCTATCCTCAGGGCTAGACCCTGCTCCACTCAGTCTTCTTCCTCTCCACTGTGCCCTGCTCTCTCAGTCTCGCTCTCCCTGGCAGCCCCTGCTCTTCAGGTCTATCCTATCATGTGGGCAGTCCCCCTGCTACCCTCAGTATCTTACTCTCAGGGCAGGCCCCTGCACTTCAGTCTCTCCTTCAGGGCTGCACCCTGCTCCTTCAGTCTCTCTCCTGGTGGCAGCCAACTGCTACTCATTAAGTCTCTCCTCTCAGGGCAGCACCATGCTCCTCAAGTCTACTCACTCTCAGAGGCAGCCCCATGCTCCCTCAGCTCTCATCTCAGGGCACCCATGCTCCCCTCAGGTCTCTCTCACTCTCAGGGGCAGCCCATGCTCTCTCAGTATCTACCCTCTCAGCCTGCTCCCTCATGTCTACTCCTCTCCAGCGGAGCCCCTGCTCCCTCAGTCTCTACCTTATTCTCAGCCACTGCTCACCTACAAGTCTCTCACTCTCCGGCAGCCATGCTCTCTACAGTCTCTCACTCTCTTCTGCCCCTGCTCCCTCAGTCTCTCCCTCTCAGGCAGCCCCCCTAGCTCTCTCCAGTCCTCCTCCTCTCTCAGGACTCCCTCTCCATCAAGTGTCTCTCCTCTCAAGGGCAGCCTATGCTCCTTCAGTCTCTCCTCTCAAAGCCCTGCTCACTCAGTCTCTCATGTTGGCAGCTACAAGGGAGATCACTTTCATACATTGACTTACATTCGATCAACTGCCCTGGACTCACCAGCCTGGGATCGCATAACCTTACCATCGCACATCAACTGGCTTGCCTCCAGTCCCTCCGGCATGCTGACAGCTCATTAGCCACTGTAGGGCTCCTGAGAGGGGTGGCGCCTCTCTCTCACGACTCGCTTCTCTATGTCATCCCGAATCGGAATACCCAGAGATCTTCGGCTGTTCACTCCTACAGATTATTATTCCCTGAATATAATTAATCGATTTGAAGAAAGCTTAAACAGTAAAGAGATGTTCTGGTTATTTAAGCATGTAAAACCCCTCTGCCAAATGGGCTCAATGAGGCGACGGAAAATCAATTGTTTGATAATGAATAAAATTAAAAAAATACCGGTTGCTTATATTTTAGCTCTAATTGATTACAGGATATTTAATATTCTTTTTTATTTTATATTAATTGTTGTATATCGGTAGTTATTTATTTTTTATAAATTTTTTTACTTTCATGTGCTGTGTGTATATAATATCTATATATATATATATATAAATAATATATATATTGATTTAATTTTATGCCCTTACAATTTTTTGTATGTATATTTTAAACACGTTATATTGTATTATATAATGCAGATGTTATGTATTTGAATGCGTGTACGATTTGTGTGGAAAATATGTGGCTTTTTTTTTGTTTTTTTAGATATTATATTGCAGTATTGAATGTATATAGTTGTAGTGTACAGATGTATGTATATGTGTGTACCTTGTGTTTGTATATTATTTGTGTGAACAAAGTTGTTTGTTTGTTTGTGTTGTATGTTTTTTTTTTTTTGGCTGTGTGTTTAATGTGCTATATATATACATACATATATAGGTGTTGATTTTTTATCTCCCTATGTACAGTACAAAATTTGTATTACCTTCTTGGTACAGGTGGGAGCAGGGTTTTGTGTGTATCTCTGCTGGACTCTCCCTTGTGCCTCTTTAAATACCTGTATTGCAGATATGTACCTTTCCCAATGCAGCACATTGTGCTCAGAAGACACAAGTAGCGCTCAATTAGTAATTAAATTAGCTGTGTGCAACACACAAGATTTTAAACCTCTGTTTTAGCTTATTTCTCATGTATGGATACATGATTAAGTTATCACAGCGGAGGAAACGCGTCGTCCTCGCTTTATAATTTCCTAATAAACTTGTTATCTATACTTTTTGTTGTCTAAGCTCCACCATTCCCTCTTTTTTTTTTCCCTGTTATCAACCATATCAAATTAGTTGTGAAGTTAGTTTTTTTAACTATTATCAAAGAATATGGATGGTTACAACGCTCTACCAGACTGGTATCACACAGGATAGGATTAGATACCACAATGCCTCACCAGGACGAGTATTCACAACAGGAGACGATTAGTATACCACGGTCTCTGCAGATGGTTATACACACATGGATAGGATTAGTTACATGGCTCACGCAATGGTATCACATCACTGGTAGGATTAGATACACAGCTCAGCAGATGGTATCACACAGGATAGCATTAGATTCACACAGCTCAGCAGACTCGGGTATCACCCCAGGATAGGATTAGATACACGCTCAGCAGACGGCCTATTCACACTGATAGCGATTAGATACACAGCTCAGTCGAGGTATCACTACATGTTAAGATTTGATACACAGTATCTCAGCAGACGTTATCACACATGTTAAGGATTAGATTCACGCAGATCAGAGAGGAATGTATTCAAACATGATACAGATATTAGTTACAAGGCTCCGTAGACTGTATCACACATGACAGGCTTCGTTCCTGTGATCTATGCTAGGTTCTCGGGGGTGTATCATCTTACATGCCAGCAGCTGTCAGTTCTCTGTGGTGGCCGGTCGTGTTGCGGGGCATTCCTTCCGGGCCGGGGCCGGTCGGGGGGGGGCTCTCGCTCTCTCTTCTCGGCTTACATGTGATTTCTCTATGGGACTGTCAAAATCATGGGGCCGGGATGGGCGCAGACCCCGACTTGACTGCCAAGGCACATTGACACTATCACGGGGGTGCAAGGACTCCCCGGGCGGAGCGCTGCTCCCTGTTAATGTAACGATGCACTCATGACTGCGTACTGATGTCACCGGTAACGCTAGAGCGCAGCTATAATCCATCCGTGCCACTGGGAGATTACACAACAGAAAAGTCACGTGACCCGGAGAGTCCATTCTCCTGACAAATATGTAATCATCTATAAGTTATACAGCCATTGTCACCGTGCCGGAGAGATGGCGGGAGCAAAACAGGGCCCCTGAATGATCTGCAGGATGTTGGCCGCAGCTCACTTCCTGTACCCGACTAGTTCCTACTGCTCTAGTGCATTAACTTTGGTCTCATCTGTGTTAAGAACATTGTCCTGGAAGCATTGTGGGAAATCCAGGTGATCTCCTTAACAATAACTAACGGAGGGTCACGAAAAGGGGAACTTAATAACACAAATGCACAACAGAATGGAGGAAAAATACACTACACACCAACACCTCCAACTGTGCAGCATGGGGAGGGGCAACTTCATGGGAAAGAAACATTGAACACCAAACTAACCAAAGCCATCCTAACACACACTGTGCTGCATGTAAAACACACTGCACACGACATCTATATGCAACATGAGAAAGGGCGCATCATTGAAAGAACATTGACTACACCAACACCTCAAAAGCCTCGCCTCTAACTGTGCCAGCACAGAGGGAATAGACTAATAATGGATTGGAACACTGCACTCGGACACCAAAACCTCCTCCAAACTCTTGTGCAGACATAAATAAACACACTTGAACAGCTAAACACCTCCTGTGCCAGCACGACGGAAGGGCTCATTGAAAAAGATTCTAATGTCAACACCAACACCTACGTCTCCTCCAACTATGCCAATGTAAAAGGAAAAATGGGAACCCGGTCCGCTCACATATGTCATATAAAAAAAGCACGAGCTCAAAGGATCTTCTTTTAAAATGTTTCTTTATTTTAAAAATGAAGGAGGTTACCATCGACAAAATTAAAAATCAAAAAACAGATAAACTTAACGCGTTTCGCACGCTGTACCGAGCGTCTCACATGAATTGATACATTAAAGGGTGACTTTTAAATGTATATATATAACAGTAATATGGGCTGTTGTTTAGATCTGTGGATGTGTGTCAATAAAGTGACTTGTGGATACCGGCGTGTTCAAGTGACGTGTAAAGGTTGATTGGAAGGCAGGTATTACTGTAGTGTCACATTCAGTGGTGTTGAAAGACAAGGCTGGAGATGAGAAAAGCTGGAGGGTTTAGAGGTGATCCGTCAATCCATCGAAGACGCGATGAAGCAAAACCGTGCACAAAGGAACTCTGAACAAAGCACATTTAAAATGAATTTAAAACTTTAAAGGAGTTGCTCTCATTTACAAGCTTTAGCCACATCATGTTTTTGTAGATGCATAAGGATTTGTTAATTCAGGGGTCAGTGATTCTCTAGTTCTGCCTTTCTCCTCCCTCTTCCCCCCCTCACCCTAGCATCACAGGCTGATCCTCCTCCTAACTTCTATACAGCAGGGGGCGGCTGGGGGGCGTTTGTGCAGAAGTTAACCCCTGTGTGTGCTGCATAGAGTATACTGCAGGCATTGTGATCAGCTGTATTTCAGGGCCTGATATTTAGGTGTGTGGAGAGGTCTGTGATTGCTAATAGCGAACAGAGGGCGATGCAACGGCTCTAAGTGTTCCTATACCCTCTGCTTAGCTTACATATTTCCACCGATACTCCGAAGCAACAAAACAAGACCCTGTCAGAACAGAAATGGCAGCCAGCTGTGAAGGTGTTTCTATACTCAGGACTGTGTCATAGTACAGCACGCTGACATGAAACTGTTCACAACGCCTCCCTGATCTGTATAGTTATAATTATGTTAACAGCTCTCCACAGACACATCTGGATATATTTGTATACACACCAGGGTCACACTGCTGTCATCTATTGTAGATCATGCTCATCTTGCTCAATCTGTGTAGAGAGCAGGAGAGGAAGCAGGGCAAACACAGGGTATATCACATGGCAGCATCAGAAAGGCCAGACGTACCTTCCTCACACCTCTCACTCCACTACGCATGATAGAGCATTCTGTTCAGGAGGGGCTCTCTGCTCTGACTGTTTTCAGAAGGTGATGGACGTGTCTTACAGTACCTGACATGCAGTGAAGATCTAGATCAAAAGGTCAGCTGCTATAGAGATTTGAGAAGAGTGATGTAGTACTACATAACTGGGATAACTCAAATCACAGTAGGAAGAGATTTTGTAGATGAACATATATTGCAAAGTGCTTGTTTTTTAATAGATGTATTTTAATTAAACCCAACATTTGTTGCGAGGAAACCCTCTTTAAGTTTGCAATAAGATGATGTCAATAAAAGGGCTGTTAACATACAGGGGGTGTAGATAAATCCCTGAAAAATCTGTAAAAGTGTATTTGAATAGACTAGCCAATCCCGGCTTCATTGAAACACCTTCACAAGCACTCCTGCACCATTATTCAGACGCTATTGGCCTTATCTTAGAATTTACCGCTTCACTTCACTCACGCGAATCCACAAAGGTCCAGTATTACATCTCACATATCATTGGTCTTCTGTTTACTTTTTCACTTCCGTTTGGATCAACCACATCAAGATTACCTATCACTATTATACAAAACTTTTTTTGGCGCCCCAAAACTCTAGAATTATAGCGCCTTTAAAGTTCATATTTTCTAGTTCACTGATTGGTTTATCCATATCACCCGCTTCTCTTCTGATTGGCTAGTCTATTCAAATACACTTTTACAGATTTTTCAGGGATTTATCTACTCCCCCTGACACCAACTTTTATTGCCGTGATTTATCTACATCACGGGCTTATAATCTGTAGGTTAACAGCCCTTTTATTGACATCATCTTATTGCAACTTAAGTTTTATCTGTTTAAAGTGCTTTGTTCAGAGTTCCTTGCACGTTCTTCATCGCGTCTTCATGGTTGACGGATCACCTTCTAACCCTTCCAGCTTTCTTCAGACTTCTCTTTCAACACCACTGATTGACACTTCTGCTTCCAATCTCCTTTGACTCATCACTGATCACCCGTATCCACACGTCACTTTATTGACACACATCAGATCTAATCACAGCCCAGATTACTGTTATATATAACATGTAAAATCACCCTGTAATGTATACTTCTGATGACGCGCGGGTACACGTGCGAAACGAGTTAAGTTTTTATCTGTTTTTTTTTTTAATTTTGCGATGGTAACTCCTTTGCATTTTTAAGAATAAAGAAGCCTCTAGCTCGGGCTTTTTTATACTATACGTGCGCCGGGTCCCCATTTTTTCCTTTTACATTGGCGTCTACCCACCACCGGATCCCCGAGTGGAGTATCAGCGACCAGCGGCTGCCGTATTAAGGGCTACGGAATATAAATAGCCCTGCAAGCGCATATGAGTGTTGTGCCTCTAAACAAAGAGCACAACCTCCAAAGGTGAGAGAAACTATTTTTTCTACAATAACCTATTTCCTGACTATATTACACTATTGTGCGCCCCCTCTCTTTTTTCTTTTTGTTTTCTTCCTCCAACCATGCAGCACAGGGGAATAGGATATCCTGGATAGAACAATGCACATCAACACCAAAGCCATCTCCAACTGTGCAGCATGGGGAAGGAGCGTAATAGAAATAACATTACACACCAACACCAGAACCTCCTCCAACTGTGCAGATTGAGTAGGGGGTATCATGGAAAGAACACCGCACATCAACACCAAAGCCTGCTCCAACTGTGCAGCATGGGGAATGAGCATAATAGAAATAACATTGCACACCAACACCAGAACCTCCTCCAACTGTGCAGCACAGGGGAATAGGACATCATGGATACAAAACTGAACACTAAAACCCAAACCTCCTCCAACTGTGCAGAATGGGGGAGGAAGTATCATGGAAGGAACACTGCACACCAACACCAAAACCTGGGCCACCTGTGCAGCATGGAGGAGGGGGCATCATGGATAGAACACTGCACACCAACAGCAAAACCTCCTCCAACTGTGCAGCATAGAAAGAACACTGCACACCAATACCTCCTCCAACTGTGCAGCATAGGGGAGGAGACATCATGGAACACCAAAACCTCCTCCACCTGTGCAGCACAATGGAATCATGGAAAGAACACTGCACACCAACACCTTCTCCAACTGTTCAGCATGAGGGAGAGGCATTATGATATGGGGCTGGTTTGCCCCATCGGGTCCTGTACACCTTGTTATCACTCAAGAATTAGATACCCTTGATTTGGGCCGTTCTCTCCCCATTTATTATTATTAATGACGCCGTTCCT